>JFHB01000109.1:0-101329 GCA_000729835.1 Atkinsonella hypoxylon
AGAGAGAGAGAAACCTTCTTGTCTGCAACACGCAACGCCTGATTCAAAACAAAAGTCAAGGTTTTTCCGTTTTCAAGTACGTGCTGGCCACAATGTCATCTTCATCCAGCGGTGAAGGCATTTCCAAATCCATTTCCATCCTTGTCGAATGGGCCCTTTCTCGCGGAGCCACCCTTCACCCGTCTGTAGAGGTGTACCAAGACGCGCAGACGGGTCTCTCCTTCCGCGTCAAACCTTCTGCGTCGGGCGTCGTGCAACCGTGGGAGCCCATCGTGCAGCTGCCCACTTGCCTGACGCTGTCGTACTTGAACGCCGTCGTGGACAACAGCAGCCCCTTCCATACCGAGTTCCTGGCCAGGGCGCGGCCTCACGTAGTCGGACGCCTGTTCCTCATCCACGAGTACCTCAAGGGCGAGGCATCCTTCTGGTGGCCCTACATCCAGGCCCTGCCCCAGCCGGACGCCCGGGACAGACATGCGTGGGCGCTGGCGCCCTTCTGGGACCCCGAGGAAGCAGAGTTGCTGGAGGGGACCAATGTCGAGGTCGGGCTGGCCAAGATCCGCGACGACGTCAAGTGCGAGCTGGCCGAGGCGAGGGAGCTGCTCTGCGCGTGGCCCGGCCAGGCCAGCCGGTTGAGCGAGGCCCTCACCACCACGGCCGACTTGTACAAGTGGGCGTACTGCATCTTCTCCAGCCGCAGCTTCAGACCGAGCCTGGTGCTCTCGGAGAGGCAGCAGGCCATGCTGCCCGCCGGCGTGGCCACCGACGACTTCTCCGTCCTGCTCCCGCTCTTCGACATCGGAAACCATGACATGACGACCGACGTGCGCTGGGACCTCGACCGCGACGAGCAGCAGTGCGTCCTGAAGATCGGCAAGCCGCACCGTCCCGGACAGCAAGTCTTCAACAACTACAGCTTGAAGACCAACGCCGAGCTCCTCCTCGGCTACGGCTTCATGATCCCCGCCACCGAAGCCCTGCACAATGACTACACCCACGTCCGCAAGAGGACGACGGCCGAGCCCAAGGCCGAGGACGAGTACCTCATCTCGCTCCGGCCCCTATCCGACACCAGCTCCGTCCTCGCTCGCGCCAAGCAGTCTCTGCAGCTTGACCCGTCCACCAACGTGCTCGGCGCCTTCCAGCACGTGCAGGTCGAAATGGTCTGGGACATTATCTGCACGCTGACGAGCCCTGAGCAGCGTCGTCGCATGCTCCCCGTGCCAGCCGGCCAGGATGCGGACCGCTATCATCGCGCCCGCTTCTTGTCCGGTCGCGTCGACGGCGAAGCCAGGCTGTGTCTGGGGCAGACCGTGGCCATCATACAGCACAAGGTACTGCGGGAGCTGGAGCGGCTGACCGAGACGGATGTGGAGGTCGTGGGGGGTGATGCAGCTGACCTGACGAGAAATCAAAGATTGGCCCTGGATTACAGGGGCAGATGTCGGAATATTTTGGAAGCGGTGCTGGACGCCATGAGCGGGGATGATATCCTTGATGAGGACTCAAAGACTGACAGGACATGAGCCGAGGAGCGGAGCAGGCACGATATAGATAGGCTTTGCGTCTTATTAGACATTGGCGTGACAGGGTTTTGTGTGCTTAGACATTTGGCGTGACGGGCTGTGTGTTATTAGACATTTGGCGTGACAGTGACAGTGACAGTGACAGGCTTTTGCTTATTGACCTCGGTTCTAGCCGTTTCATGCTTGTCTATTTTTAGGTAGATATATAACTATACCATGGGTAGCTGTCGTCTCCAGTATGAATGAACCTGTAAACGCTCAGTGCAAGACAGGCCCACGGCCTGTATACGAGATCCATGACAGTGTTATACGAAAACATGTTCTGGTCGTGGCATGAGTTTTCTTCGTCCATTTCCAACAAGAGAGTCGCTAAAGAGAGAAATTTCCGGACGAAAACAACAACAACGCCAACAGTTCTTCACACTCCCTCAGCGTCATTTCAATATAAAAGAGATATGTGTACACCATCATGATGCAAATCATGGCCCTCACATCTGACTACGTACCGTCCCACCCATAAGCTCACCGTAAACCGCGCGCTCCAGCTCATCGTACAATTTCGTGACAACCGGGTCGCCATTGGGCCGGATATTGACGATGAGCACCGCACCAATGCCCGTCTTGGCATCAAGCCACTACCCGTAGTTAGCCATGACAAGGGGTTATTGAACGATACAGCTGAAAACTCTTGTCCATTGGAAAAGAAGAGGTAATAATAGGGGCAAGCAAACATACCCATCGGCTGTTCAAAATTCCACTCCAGGCTATACTCCCTGCCTTCCTCTTCCTCGGCGCATCCTCCACATTTATCATGCCAGCCAGTCCATAATTTAGCTTCTGTCCCTTTGAGAATTCCGGCGCAAAGGTCTTGTGCGTCAGTGGGTGGAAGGCAAACCTATTCAGACAGGCCGTCTGAGCCTCATTCAACTGCGGTGTGAGCATCTGCTTGAACGTCTGTTCCGAGACCAACTTGCCCTGGAGAAATCCTCTCAGCAAACAAGCATAGTCATTTGCAGTAGTGAAGAGGCCGGCTCCCCCAGCCTCAATCTCATGCTTCTCGGGCGTAGGCCAGTCCGTCGGCTTGAGAGTTCCTTCCCTGGTCCGTTTGGTGTTTTGCGCCGTGTTGGGTGCCGCATGCGCCATCTTTTCAGGCCAGAATCCTGTGTCATTCATGCCTAGGCGGTCAAATATGTTTCCTTGCATGTACTGGCCGAGCGACTTTCCCGTAAACTTTTCGAGGACCTGCCCAGCCCAGTCAACTCCGAAGCCGTAAGTCCAGGCTTCACCGGGGGCAAAGCGCAACGGGATTGTGATTTCCCTTTTTGACCACTGTATTCGGGAGAGATTGCGGCCCGGTACGGTACGAGACCACTTTAGGAGAACAGGGTCTGCAAATTCGTAACCGAAGCCTGATGTGTGGGCGAGCAGCTGTCGGAGAGTGATGGGCCGCGTGTTTTCCTCATAAATAGGTTTGTCGTCGTCATCAAACTCGCGGAGAATCTTGATATCTCGCATCTCAGGGATTAGAGGACGCACATCGGCGTCGAGATCCAGCTCGCCTTGCTCGACGAGCTGCATGATGGAGATGGCAGTAGCCAACTTGGTGAGGGAAGCGACCCATGTTAAGGTCCGGTCTGTCCATAGGGCGGACTTATACATGTCCAGACGGCCAGATGAGCCTGTGTATATGACCCCTGGAGTAGCTGACCGTTAGCAGTGTATGTATACAATGCATGAATAGGCTGGGGGTATATCGACGAGGAAGCCGAACAAAAGTTTAATTCAGCCTTAACGAGAATCTTTACCATTCTTGTCAGTCACCACAAATGCTGCACCTGTTATTTTATCCTTGGTGTCCTCCCCAGTCAACGTATACCGAGCCAAGATTTCATCGAGTTTGTTCATTCTGGGCCGAGATGTTCGTCCTGTGGTGCGCAACCTCCGAAATGGTAGTGTTTCCAAGACTAATTTTTACTTTGTCTGGCCCGCCCTCACACTTGGCAGCTTGCAATGAACAAGGGAAGAATGCTGGTCCAGCACGAGAACAGATCTTTTGCATCGGGCACTGACGGAGGAACGAAATCCCGCTATGCAGATCAATGTCGAACACGAACCGAATCGCGAATTAACCTGACCAGACATAGAGGAGGCGCGACTGGGCTGGGTCTGGACGTGAGGACGAACTGGCGGGCAGGGAGGAGCGGCGCGATGCCTGGTCCTGTGTTTTTGTCTAGTTTTGTTTCCAACAAGCGACAGCAACAGCTGCTAGATAGCAGCAGTCGCAATGCAGGCGGCAGAGTCTGGTGTTGATACTGACATGGAACTGCAATATGCAGTCCGGTGTCTACAAGGCGAGAGAAGGGCGCAATATGTCTTGTGTAACGGGTAATATGCAAAAAGGTGCTGTCCTTTTTAACCGTGAAACGGAATAGGCAAAATGAGGAAAGAGGTGCCAGAGGACGGACTACGAAGTAGCTAGCACATGAATTAATTGCCGGCTGCTCTTGCCTCGGCCTCGGCTCTTGCCCACTGTTGACGGTCTCGGGTCACCAGATCAGACCAGACATGGAGACATGGACTTTCCCAAGTTGGACTTGTGCCACTCGCTACTCATGCTAAATTAGAGAAGACGCGTCCGGTGCAGTGCGGCATAGAACCAGGTCCAAGTGTTATCTCTCCATGTCTCATATCAGGTCTTGTCTTATCCTTGGGCAAGACAGTCCAATGTCGCTCACAGCATCAAGACCGGAGAGTGAAGCTAGGTATCCACCTACCTAAGGTACCTAGTACCTAGCCAAGCGATGAGAGGTGCAAGTTACCTACTAGGTATGTGGGCGGACACCAGGAACAGCTCGCTCATTCGTCTGGTCTATGAGATCTTCGTGGTCGGCTTCGTCGAGATCCACACTCAACCTCAGGTCAGCTCATTTACTTTATTTACAGAGCCACTTGCTCCGCATTGAGTCTCATGTACTAACATCATTTGTCTCAGCCGAGACTCACTTTCATCCTCCTCATAGTCGTCGTCATCACTAAAAGAATCTCGTAAAAATCCACCACATATCGTACACGACTCATTGTCTTCCTTATAAATTTGCTGAACTGACCCAGTACTTCCTTTCTTCCCTTTTTCCGAGAGGCGATTCGAGTACCATGACCATCTCCGTGGACCAAAAGATATCCTTGTTGGATATTCTCAAAATATTCGACAAGTGAGCTCCGAATTCTCCTGGGACGATTTCCAATTTCGCAAGCTGACTCTGGTAAACCTCTAATAGTGTGCCAGACGACTTTGAATATAAACCCTATCCATACTACCCACTTTACTTACCTGGTGACGACCGGCCTCATGGTTACATCTCCCCTTCCAACATCCAAAAGATTCCATGGACCCCTGACTTCAACATCGATCATGAGAAACGTCGCGTCACCCTCGGCGGCCCACCTCCGGGCACAACACTCTCCGACTATGCAACCGCCGCCTTCAACAAGGTCGTAAATGAATGTATTACCCAGAAGATCTATCCTCGGCTCACAGTAGAAAGCGAACCCTTTCGAATCATAGGCGCACGCGGCCTCATCAAAGTTCAGCGCTATGCTGCCACTCTCTTTGGGCTTGCCTCCCGCGGCTCCCACCTCACATGCTATGTGCGTGACGGAAGCCGCCTTCTCGTCTGGGTTGCCAAGCGGAGCTCCAAGCTCGCGACCTATCCCGGCCTACTCGATAGTACTGTCGCCGGCGGCGTCAAAGCACAGCACACCCCACAAGAATGCATCAAGGAGGAGGCCCAAGAAGAGGCGTCTTTACCAGCTGGCTCACAAATCTCCCCGGTAGGCACTCTCAGCCTCTCCAACTTCAACGGCGCAGCCATCAAGTCCCACTTCAACGATGGAGCCGCCCAACATTCAGAGATTCTGTGGCTGTACGATCTTGAATTGCCAGCTAATGTGATCCCGTCACCCAACGACGATGAAGTAGAAGAATTTACGCTCATGAGCTGGGAGGAAGTGCATGACAAGATGTGCGCCGGCGAGTTCAAGCAGAATGTGTGCAATGTCATGATTGACTTCTTCATTCGTCACAGCGTCATTACTTCGGACAATGACAAGGACTACGTCGAGATATGCCGGCACTTGAGGAGGAAGATACCTGTGGCTACTGCGCCGGACACTGAGGAGGGCTGGGCCGAGCTGAACGAGCAATTGGATAAGGAACGTCGAGCTAAGCGAGCACTCGAGTAGGAAAATGCCTATTCCGACTCTGTCAGACCAGCCCAGACCACTCGGGAAAGTGGTTTCATTCATGGAAAATTCAAGAAGCTGTACGGAATAAAATACGGTATCTAGATGCATACTGTGGGAACCCGATGAGACAATATCTATTGGCATCTTCCGAACATACAGCGAGTCACAGGTAATCCAGGAAAAAGTCCATTTTTACACCAAACCACACTACTTCCATAAAGCAACAGTTACCTAATAGGATATCGAAAAGTAGATAAATTGTTTACATAAATTATATATTTAAATTACACAGTAAATTCTAAATAAGTCACTAAACTACAAAAGACACAAAAGAATTCTCAAAATGAGCCTTCCTTATGAACCCTGTCTAGAATGCCCCTATGATACCTACATATCGAATACGAGCGCACAAGTCAAAACTCCCATTCCATGCTTCGCACCAAAGCCAGTTGCGTCTTGTCAGAATAGTAGTTACATCGCAGCCATTTCCAGCCCGTCGCAAAATCGAAAGAAACACTCGAGCAAAGTACGTACCTCGTCCTATCGATATCGCTGGTCCTACCCCCACGTCCGCCATAACCCAATTCCCCCCCTGGCAATCTTCCGTGGCAACTATTGCTAAAAAGGGAACTCCTTGAAAAATTTCCGCCCATCTGTCGTTCAGTACCTCGTCGAGCCTTTTGAGAGTTATTCAACTACGTCGTTACGAACTGATGCGAACCCCGTCATTCGTGCCTTCCTATCGGGCAGCAACCCATAGCAAATGGACGAGTTCAAAACGCACGAGCACGTCAGGGCTTCGGAACGTTTTAATATATCGTACTGTACACGTTTGATCCTACATACAATTATGGAAGCAAGGAGGCGCCAACTGCCAACCCCTTCTCGTTTTAACGGAAAAAGGACCGCGGACCTGCGGACCTTGAAAAAAGAAGAATCGAATTGGAAATCGACAGAATGAGCTGTGTCGAACGTACGCCTTGCGCCAGCCAGGCTCGAACCGGGCGAAAGTAAAAAAAAAAAAAGATAATTAACCGTCCCAAACCCTTTGACCTCTGTTGCCACGCGGACAAGGCCAGGGCTTATGCACAAGAATTACAATGCCCTGACTCAACAATATGCAAGAGCCTGTTTCTCGGCGGAGAATAAACAATTGACGCAACCCAGAACCACGCAGCAGCGTTCAAAGCAAAAGCAACCGCGATTCTGCCCTTCGAGAGGAAGCCAACGATTCATTTTACCCATAAAGACTGGCCTTTAGCATATCAGGATTTCATACCAACGCCGACTCCATCCAATAACTTCGTTTCTTCATAACCAAATCAATCTCGCCTTGTATGATTTACAAGACCCTTACTCCTCTTCCGAGTCCGAATCGTCGCTTGGATCGGCCCCAGGAGTAGGCGCTTGCGTCACACCCGCCCCATCGCCAGCTTCATGCGGGTTCTTATACATCTGGCTAAGAGCCTGCAGTCTGGCAATCCGCTCTTCTTGCTCCAGAGCGCTCATGGGTTTATTCTTCTTGGGCCGGGCTGCCGTCGAAGCTTTGGAGCTTTGCTTTGCTGACGGTCGGCTGGCCTCCGGGGCTGGCATGGGCTCAGTATCCTTAGCAAATCCAGGCAAAGCCTTACGACAGAGGTCCCATAGCTTGTTCAGTGCATCGTGGCTCAGCTGATCGACATCCAATTCGAGTTCACCATCATTGTTCTCCTAACGTGAAACTATCAGTCTTCTAATTGAACCTCTAATCATAAACGAGGGTTCTAAACTTACATTCTGGCCAGTGTCTTTCTTGATAATCTCGATGGCCCGTTCGAGATGGGGGTATTCCAGATCATTGATGCCATTCGCGATCTGGTCCTTCTGAGCAGCAGTTAACATTTTCTTGGGGCCAGATTTCTTGGAGCCTACAGCCTTTTTAGCCTGGCCACCAATGGCCTTGCGGCCTCCAGCAGCTCCAGCCTTAGCTTTGCCGTTCTTGCTAGCCTTCTTGGGTTTGTCACTCTTTGCTTTAGCACGGGCTGCCTGAGCCTCCTGCGCTTTGCTAATAAGGGTTTTTTGGACCATGTCGACTATGTTCTTCTGAATGTTGATCATGCTTTGGTTGGAGGTAAGGAGCATGCTATTGAGCTTCTTGGTCTCTTCGTCCAACTTAGCTTGAAGCTCTTCAATCTCCTTGCCATCAACAATCACCTCAGTCTTATCATCGCCATCGTCCTCCTCGTCCTCGTCCTCATCACTTCCACTCGATCCAGGCGCAGGCGCATTTGATTTGGCGTGCTTTGCCAACCAAGCATCTTTGCCTCTCATTTGGGCAATGAAGAGGTCTTCTAACTGCTTGGCAACGACGGATACTGGGTTTCCTTGGTCAACAGGGCCATTGAATTTGAAGCAGTTATCAAAGATAAGTCGGACGGTCTTCTCGAAGTCCTTGATATTAGAAATTTCTCCGCCAGACAGCATGCGAGAAACCTTGTTCAAGTCCATGGGCTTCTTGATAACAGAGTAATAGGTGGGGATATTGAGCCCTTCGGCGTCAACAGGATCCATAAACCACTGGTTCATGTGATGATGTTTTCCAGCCATAAGCTCTGTGAGAACTTCTTCTGCAAATTGAAGCTCGGGCTTAAGCTTCTTTCGAGACGGCTTTGTTGTATAGTCGATATCTTTTGGCTTCGGAGCACGCACTGTTCGCTTCGGCCGATCGCCTTCCGTTGCGGTTGAGCTACGACGATCCGCAGCGGGCTGATCTTGTGTGATCACCGCAGCTTTGCCGGCAGCGCCGTCTGCAGCAGAGCTAGCAGTAGGCCCTGCAGACTGTCGACGAACAGTATCAGCATTGGCAAAGGCGCGGGATTCACGAACGGGCTTGGGCTTTGGTGCAGCTTTCGGCTTCAAGGGCTCTTCGGCAGGAATAGGTAAGACCTCTTCCCAGACGGCTTTTACTGCAGTAGCTGCTGAGCCAGTAATGTCGTGGAGCGGGCCATTGAAATCCAAGGCATTTTCAAAAATAAGGCTCAAGTCTTTCCGAAAATCGCCATAAGTAGTGTATGGGCCACTCGGATCCTTCAACCCATGGTCCAGTCTAGAAAGATCCATAGGGCGGGACACTCTGACGACATAGCTATCCCAGCAGCTAGGCCACAGCTTCTGGACTGAATCCTTGAAATTGCTACCAGCTTTAGTCTTTTTGACCCGACCTATAATTTTGCGCATTTCCCGGCGCTGGAAATCAGAGATAGGACGCTTGTTTGTTTCTTCATCAGACCAGTTCGATAGCTTGCTAAGTGTCGACGCGCTTAGACCAGGAGATTCGGCACCGGACACGACTACTTCTGCCTGTGCTTCTGAAGGCGCCTCACCAGTAGGTCCATCGTCCTTGCACTCGGTACGTGCCCTCTTTGATGCAGGCTCGCCGTCAGCTACGTCCTCGTCTCGCTCACGCGCAACCTTGACACTGCTGGCCGCATCGGCCATGCATATGTCGCTAGTGGCCTCAGCTGGCGAATTTGGCTTCTCGATAGTCTCGATAGCGAGCTGTGACACACTGGCTGAATTAACATCCACCTCTGATATTGGTAGAGCGGCAGTGTCCTGCGATGTGGTTGTGGTCTCTTCGGGCACTGATGGAGCGCGGGTCGCTGCGTCTGGAAACTTGGGCTTTTCGGATGGATAATCGATCATCTCTGTGTCCTCAGTGACTTTCTTAGCTGAATCCTCAAGAGTCTCTTCCGTCTTTTTATCCTCGGATGATTTTGTTTCTGAAGCTGGCTCGTTCACTGCAACTGGTGAGTTCCGCGTGGTAATGTTGTCAGATGGCTTGGCGGCACCTCTGTCTTCTGGATTCAGGGGAACTTGGCCATTTTCCTTGAACCCGACTGCAGCTGCTTCTACGTCTTCTGTGGTTGCTTCCGCAGACACGACAGCATTGACTTTGGGTTTGGCATCTTCTTGAGGTTCAGGAATCGGTCCGGTGTCCTCCACAGCTGCATCAACACCGTTCCGCGACGACTGTTCCTCTAATGAGTCGGAGCCGTCCAACACGGGCTTCTCAGCATCGACCTTGGTCGGCTCGTGCACAGCGTCAGTCGGCTTCTCGCTCGCGACCACCGATCCAGGTGTAGGTGCAGGTGTAGGGTCTAACTTTGACTCAGATTGAGGCTCCGATTTTGGTGCAACGTCGACATCGAGACTGTTACGTGCTCACAATCAGCATGGGAGGACCGAGAGACATGGCGCATTGTGGAAGTGACGGAGAATATGGCTTACCCATTAAGCTCCGTGTTGTGCCCAATTTGTTCCTTTTCTCCAACCGCGTTAAGCGGTTTCGGGTCCAGCACAGGCGCGTCTGGGCCAGACGTTTCCATCGTCGTCATTCGGAATGACTCAAAACCTTCAGCTATATTGCTACTATGGTTTAAAGATTCGTCGCCGCGTCCAAGTGGTGAGAGGGAAGCGGCGAAGGGCCGAGAAGGTTGTTATCGGGCTGCAGGAAAGTGTTCGCGTGTGCGCAAATATATAGAGGATGGCAAAGCTCGCCTTTTACACCTGCGCAATGCTTCCTGGCGCTCGTAGAGAAAAAGAGACAGCAACCCGTTAACGACCTCTAGCGGCAAAAGTTTGGTGGCGCAGAAGCTAGATTTATGCAGGTACGTGCCTCGATGCTAGAGGCCAAAGATGCGTGCGCGCAGGCGAGGACGGGATAGAACTCGGTCGGGAAGCTGCAAAAGGGCAGAATGCGAATGATATGATTAAATATAGCTGAAGTTTGGTCAATCTGAAAAGTCGGGCAACTGTCAACGGTTGGCGTATGGGCTGACAGCAGGCGGCGCAAAGAACAAACGCTTGAATAAATAAAGGCAGTGTGCGTCGCGACAATCAAGTCGATGCGCCGGCGCGTTGGAATCGAGGAGCGGGAAATGCTCCAATGCAACGAAGCAGAAGTGGGATAGTGGGCGAAAAAGGGAAACAGAAAAAAAAAAGAGGGTAACGGGGTTAATTTCTACCTCTGCGTTCAAATAGGGAAAGCAGACAACGGCAGTGGTTGGTCGCGACTGAGCTTTGCCGTATGCGGTGCGTTGGGGTTGGTTGCGTTGCGTTGCTCGAGGCCAAGACAAGGCAAGGCAAGGAAAGAAAGGAAAGGGCACGAAGACAGTACGCGAGCGGTACTGCGGGAGCGGTGCTTTAGTAGGCGGAGGAGATGCAAGCGATGAGGTACCTGGCAGGTAACGTTTCCAGGTAAAGCGGGTCGCGGTGGCCGGAGGAGGAAAGGGGGGGCGTCAGCGAGGAAAAGCGCGTGCACGTCAATGAAATTTTGCCGGTTGGAGGCGCGAAGGTATTTATGAGAGAGAAAGGCAAACTCCGCCGCGACGTTTGATTTGTGACTAACGGGGCGTGAGAAAAGGCTGGGGCCAGAAAAATTTACCTTGGGAGGGGGGCACCAGCCACCGCCTACCCGAGCCACAGCAGGCGCGAAGCGAGGAGGTCGTCCAAGTGCCGGCCGGCTGCTTCGTCCATTGTCCAGAGTCCAGAGACTTCCAGACAGTCATCATCTCGTCTCGTCTCATCTCATCTCATCTCAACTGCCAAATGAAATGCATGACTCGCGGCTCATAGACGACAACTCGAACAACAACACGGGAATCCGGCCATGGTATGCTGGCGGCACCAGCCAAGCAGAATTGCATGATGCCTAGCAGTTGTCGTCATCAAGGGGAAAGAGGCTTTTAGCTCGAGTCGCCGTGGACCGATGGTCGCTCTGCAGAACATGCCAGAACATGTCATGCCGCAACAAAAACTCAATTCTGGTGTCTCATAGAAGACTAGTCGACAAAGGTCAACTGGTCAGTTATTTCAAGGCATACAGTTTTTCGGAGTATCTTCCAAGCAGAATTTTCTGCCTCAAGCAAGCAATGAGCTTGGTAATCAATACCAAGCATTCTAAACTGAGAGCGCAGTTCGTTCCAACTCACCTTGGTATGACCCAGACAGTATAGAAAACCCAGGCAGGTACCTCTGTCAAAAGGCCCGTCTTCTTTTTTACGATTTCGTCGCTCATTAGTTAGTCTGGTACAAATGTTCCAGCCCTAACTCAAGCAGCAGCACATTTCAATGACCTATCTGATAAGACATGGATCTGACGCCATCCCGCCGACATCAAAGCCACACAGATGGAGATGAAATCTTTGTAAACCAGCTACCGCCTTGTCGCGAGAAATCCTCCAAACGGGGTGATGGTCCACCCAGCTGTGGCGCAGACGCAAGACTGAGCTTCGTTCGCTTCTTTACGTCACCTGCTTCCCGTGTCGCAGGTTGAACTGAAATATGTATCTGAAATTGGGGCCCACGGCATCACAGAAAATTTTCAAGAGGTCGGGGTGGGATCCTGAGGGTACCGAAGCAAAATGCAAAATGAATGACCCAATTAACACCTCAAAGGCTTGGTGACCTGTCCCACGACCTCATCTTCCATCGATGGATCCTGTTTGAATCTCCGACCAATGGCAAACGAGCAGAAACGCGCTAAGCTGGGAACAGAACATTGGCTCACACAGCAGCCAATCATACCTTGTTCGCAAAACAAGGATGTGGCCTCCTCCTCTCGCTTCCCAGCCACACCAGCCAACCAGCTTGCCAGCCTCTCTTCGGATTTCGAGGCTGACATTGTTTGCGACGAGGCTTGCAATGGTTCGAAGCTCAACCATCTTTTCCTGAAGGCCAGGTGATGCGCTGAACATTAGCACTCAATCATAGCCTGAAATACAGAGTCCTGTGCGCTGTAGCTCGGAATCAGATATGACTTGAGACACCATGGAACTTTCCCAAGACGAATACACTTTTTACAGATCAAGAAAATACTTCCCGCAATATCGGAACACTTAATCAGCGGGCTGTGGGCTCCGCGTGACTAAGCACATGACACGGTTATCTTATCGATTTGCTTGTTCTAGCACTTATCGAACTTCGCCTGGTGGAGACGCTTAGCAGGTGCAGGCGCTGGGTAGAAAAAAAAAAAAAAAAAAAAAGGTTCGCAGGTAAAAGGAAAATCGGTTGCCGCCGTGAAATTTTGCAACCTAATCTGGCGGTGCGAGATATCAGACCCGTCGACCACATAACTCTCGCTACGAGATCAAGCAAATCTTGATCGGCCTTCCTTCGTGTGGCAGTTCATGCTTTGAACCTCAACCTTCGTCAAGGGAGGACAAACCGATTGCATATGAGCAACCTCCCGATCTCGTCTGTATCCATCACATTGTCGTCCATACCGCTAAAAGGCAGCAGTTTCCTGTCATCGCCATCTTAAGAAGAAGATATACAGAGAAAAAAAACAAAAAAAAGTCAAAAATAAAGCGCCATCTCCAATTCTGTCAGAACGTCTTTGCAATGCCTACCTCAACGAAAAGAAAGGCGCCTGGCAAATTGGCTGCCCCGGTCGTCAAGTCGAGCGCCAAAGTGCCCATTAAGAACACCATCGACGAAACCCGAGCGTCCATTGGTGGAACAGATGAACTTCAGCCTGCTCCAATAGACATAATCGAAGTCTCTTCTGACAACTCCAGCGACGAGGAAGAGCTCTCAGAGGATGACATTGCGCCGACGCATGCACAACATGACCCCAGCAGCATCAACGACGAAGCAGCCAAAGAAGCCGCAGGGTCCCTCGTCAATGGCCAACACAACAAGATTGTCGCAGCAGAAGCAGACTCTGACAACGAGGAGACGTCACCGTCATTTGGGGAGCTCCTACGGGGTAGCGACACCATCGACGTGCCAGCCTTGCTCCATCAACCCGCCGCAGGCAACATCACCACGCAGCCTGCCCGGACCGCTATCGTGCCACCCTCTCATCAATCCCTCACGACGGTCCTGACGCAAGCTCTCAAGACAGACGACATCGAACTCCTCGAATCATGCCTGCACACCACAGACCTCCCCACCATCCGAAACACAATCGAGCGGATAGACAGCTCCCTCGCCGGCAACCTACTCAACAAGCTCGCCGCGCGACTTTACCGCCGACCCGGCCGCGCCGGTAACCTCATGACCTGGGTACAATGGACACTCGTCTCCCACGGCGGCGCGCTCGCCTCTCAGCCCAAGGTCATCCATAGCCTCACCGGCCTGCAAAAGGTGCTCGCCGAACGAGCAAAGGGTCTTAACAGCCTCCTTGCGCTCAAGGGCAAGCTCGATCTCTTGGAGAGCCAAATGGACCTGCGACGCAGGATGCAACGAACCTCAGGCCTGCTCCGCCAGGGCCAAGATTCAGAAGACGAGCAAGAGGACGTCATCTGGGTAGAAGGCGAAACAGACCCCATTACCAAGAAAGATGTCAACGGCACCAGACCAAGACGGAGACAACACGACGACGACGAAGATGATGAGGAGGAAAATGAGCCCATGGCCAACGAGATAGACGACTCAGCAGACGAGGAGGAGGACTCAGACGTTCAAGAGATTGACGACAGCGAAGTAGCGGAGGAGTCGTTGGACGAAAATGAAGTGGACCACGACGACGTAGATGACTCGATGGGCGAAGACGAAGAGAGCGAGGTGGAAGCTGCGCCGCCCTCGAAGATGCAGAAAGTGGGCAAGACTTTCGCCAAGAGAAAATGAGGCGTGTAGTGTATGTGGAAAGAAGGCCGCGCGGCCTTGAATTGCATCGTTGTAATGAGGAACATGTCTTGGCTTTTTGGCTTGAAATGCAAATCCGGTTTACAATAACGTACATGCACCGAGCTGCTTAATGAAGTGATCTGTTGAAATGAGTTGAGCTCCATTTGCATCGCAGTTGGCAGCGGCACCGCTTGAAAACACCATGCTTACAACCAAGCAGGGCAGACTTGCGGTACGCCACTACCCAGTGAGGACCGCGCCGGACAAAAATGGTACTCTACAAAGGGGCATGGCGAGACTATCGTCTAGCTAGCGGGGATAAAAGCTGAATGCCAAATGTTTCATTACATGGTACGCCGGCCATACTCGTTCAATGCCACTTGTAATAGGAAGAATACCTCTTCACAGGACAGGCATCTCGGGGAATAAGAGCAAGTTGTGCGTGTTTTTTTTTTTTGTTTCAAAAATAGTATGTTCCAACGCTTGCATATGCATGCCACGCTACCCAATCCTACCCGTTTTCCATCAAGAAAAGGTACGATATTGCCATGCAAAAACGCGCTTTCCTCTATAAACAGGAATATAGTCATAGATGAAAAGGGTACCATGTAAAGTAAAATGTCCCACTGCGCCCTCTGTTCTACCCGTCAAGATATAGGCACGTCAGTCAAAGTCAATAGGATATCTAATATGCTGTAAGCCGCTAGATAGCCCAGCTGCCGCGTCGTTCGCGCACGCCCCACGCCAGAGGATCAAGATTATCAAGATCAGGGTGCTGGCGAGCCCACTCGGTAATGTATATCCTGAGGGCTTTCCATCGCGGGCATCGCTCCTCCTCGGGTATATCGTGCAGGTTCATCTCAAGCATGTGGCCCTTTGCCATTTGCTTTTCGTCATCCCGGCAGAGCTCTTCGATAGTAACCCGGCTGATCTTGGAGAGCTCTTCGTCAAAGGAGTGCGCGGTGGCGGGGTACCCTAGTGAGAGGTAATTGTAGACCTGGGTGACGAACTCGTCGCCGAATTCTGATGCGATTTTCTCGTCGCGCTCGATCTGGGCCTTTTCACGACGTAGACGGTCGTCGAGCCCATGGAGCATGTGAAGGCCCTTGGACTGGCCGGTGCGGAGGCGGCATTCAGATCTTGTGGAACCGGCAGGGCTGGTGCTGCTGGTGCTGGTGCTGTTGTTGTTGTTGTTGTTGTTCAAACTTTCCGAAGAATTGGAGGAAGAAGACATCAACTCTGGCTCCTCGCTCATGGATCGAGACCCATGACCGCCTGTGTCTCGGGGACTTGCTGGCGGATACGGCGTCACCATCAAATCGGTTCCATGAGACTCGGCTGACACGACATAGCCTTTGTTGGACTCTAAACGGAAGCAGTAGCCTTGCCATAGGCCAGCCTGGCCGGTCGTGTCACGGTTGTGATCCTTGCGAGCTTCGTTGTGAAAGAACGGATGGTCCGTCTCCAATTTAGTCTCTTTCGGGGATGGACATCGTCGAAAAGTTAGGTCCTTGCCGAGCATCGGAGGCGATGCGGCCTGCCGTATAAGATGCAACTTTGGGTCATCCGGCT
Source organism: Atkinsonella hypoxylon (assembly GCA_000729835.1). Lineage (NCBI taxonomy): Eukaryota > Fungi > Ascomycota > Sordariomycetes > Hypocreales > Clavicipitaceae > Atkinsonella > Atkinsonella hypoxylon. Next base: position 15,957 of record JFHB01000109.1, read on the forward strand.
GTAAGCCAAAGGCACCAAATGGCCGGCTGAAACCAATATCCGGCCCGCGATCCGCCGCAGGGCGCCCACCTGCAACGGAACTGAACCCGGCGTCTTCTCGACTTGGGGATGGCCGCCCGGAAAGCTCGTTCCCGGGCAGTTGGGCCTTATTTCCAGCGGCAAAATGCGAGCTTTCTGAAATCGGCCATGTAAGTGGCGTCAGGGAATTCCTCAGGTCATGCAGGTCGGCCGCGGAACCCCTTCCATCATCGGGGGCGATCCTATTGGTCGTCGTCCACAATGGATCGGGAGGCACAGGCAACTCCATGTTGTCCAGATCTGAATCTGTCTGCATGATGGCGTCCATATCCGTGTCAACCGCCATTCCATCGCAGCCCCGCTGATGCGCCAGCTGTTCAGCATGATTTTGCATGTGCTTATGCCACCAGTTCAACCCCAGATTCGACGACTTTCTACGAACCCTGGATTGAACAACCCCATCTTGTTGGTGTTGCGGTGTGTTGTCCGCCGAATTCTCACTCTCAGAACTCTCTCGAAAGTAAAAGTGGGCAACACCTCCCTCACGGGCCCGACTGTTCGGAAAGGCAGCAAGCGCATCCTCTACCAATTGGCGCGAGGCCTCTTTGGCAGCAATTTCCAAGAGATACTCCTTGACGTCCTCATCCTCCGATTCCCGTCTCGTGGGCGGCATATGCCGAATGGACTCATCGTCCACAGATCCGCCATTCTTCCTCCTATGCTTGGTTCTGGCGACATAGATGTGGTTGGTATAAGGAGTGATGTCGGTTTTGTCGGCTGGCTTTGTTGCTGGACCAGGGTCCCCTTCTCGCCGTGTTCTTCTAGAGGTTTCAATCAGTTGAGGTTTGAATCGACGTCTTTGTCGTGGTGGTTGTGGTATCGGCGGTGAGGCGGATCGAGGGGATGGCTCTGGGGTTGGTTCCGGGATCGGGCCAGTCTGGTGACCGCCATGCATGCTGGCCTTGCGGTTGGATTGGAAAGTTGTCTCAATCGGAACAGGCACAAACCGTCGTTTCGGCGGGTTGGTGCTAGCCATGCTGACTTGGTGATGCGCAACCGGGCTAGGCGGTCAATTTTAGGGGTTTTGAAAAAAAAAAAAAAAAAGGAAAGAGACGCGTTCGGTGATTTGCGGTGTGTACGTGCGAGCGTGCGTGCGTGTTTTGTGTATGCAAAATCCAAAGGGCACGCAATGGTACACGCCTCGATGTGCGGCAGCAAGTCGGTGTATCTGGAATTGCGTGGTGCGTAGTCACGTCACGTCACTATATGCACGAAGCAGAGATAGCGGTGGAGGGGAGACGGTGATGCGGAAGCGGAGGCGGAGGCGGAGGCAGAGGCAGAGGCAGAGGCGGAAGCGAGTGGTCGAGATAATGCGGGCATGCGGGCATGCGGGACAGAGATAAGAAGAATAAAACTAACTGCACAAAAAGACGAGCGTCTGCAATGGAGGACTTGATGAGATGATGAGATGGTTGAAGGAAAAGGACGGCCTCAACAAGGCGAACGGGGAGCAGGGGTTGCCAGGGCCAGGAGAGCCCCGACTCGAACGAGGGCGCAACGAGTGCGGCGTCCATGGCCACCTCACGATGGTCAATGGCTGTGGACAGGAATATCCCCATTGGAGTCTGGCCCCGTCTGGCCTCGTCTTTTGGTCCGCTTCGGCAGATCAGGTGGGGCAGGCGCCACGGTGCATGCACCCTGGGGGCGCTATTGCTGCTTCTAGCGGGGCCTGGGCAGCCCGTTCGCCAGCCGTTCGCCAGCCGTTCGCCAGCTGTTGATTGTTAAAATGACCGTCCACACCGCTCAGTTGAAATAAAATGGCAAACTCGCCCCAACCGGCAGCCTCAATTGTCTGCAACGTTGACGAACGACAGAATCCGGCAACCGCCTGCCTGCGCATGCTACGCTCACTGTCTTGGGTCCCCAGATATCATATCGCCTACAGTAACCTACAGTAACCTACAGTAATGCATGCAACCCTGCAACGCTCGCGTTTCCCACCTTTTTTTTTTGACCTACGGCCTATTCACATTGCAACATTCAGTCCACAATGGTATCTGTCTGATCCGGCTTTCGCGCTCGCTACACCATTGACCTAGCCAGCCTTTGGCATGGAGAGACGACCCATAGGTACCTGGGTAGTGCGCATGGTTTCCTGAGAGCAGAAGGGATTTTGCACTGTTTGATGCGTATTGTCCCGGCTGCTCTCCCTGATTTCCCGTCTCTCTGGGTTGAATAAGAATTAAGCCTCTGCGGAGTATATGCACCGCACTGGGAAGCAAGTAATGGTGGAAGGGTCACAGACCAATACACTAACTATTGCCTCCACCCTTCGTGGGCAGTCCGGCACTAAGCTAAGATTTTTATTGAGCTCTCGTGGCGCACTTCGAAGTGGACTGTGAGGTCTCAAATAAAAAGTTTGGCCCGTGCCCAATACCAGACCAAGTGTCTCGTGCCTGTTACAAGATGCAATGCGAGTTTCACACAGTAGTTCTGTGGTTCTGTGGTTTTACTATATCATAAACACGAAAGAAGCTAGATCAACAACATTGACAGTGATAGCGAGAGCATGCAATCCATCAGGAAATGTGACGTCAATATGCAAGTCCAACTTATGCGCATTACTGTTTGGTATACAAGCACGGCAGTAGGAGGGGTTAGACAAACATGAGGGTTGGTATCATCAGACACCAGCCCGCCCATATGTGGTTATAATGCATATTGTGACACTGCTATTTTTGGATGTGTGCAGTTTTATAATAATAAAAATAACCTCTAATCCACGACTGGCCGCTGCAACGTGAACCTTACACCCGATGCAGTAAGTTAATCCAAAACTTTCTCACGAGGTTTGAAGTCAGGCTCCCTTAGGCACAGACAGCAACATCCGTCCTCCCTTGCTGGGGACACTCGGGAAGCAGCTTAGTTTTACACGGATGACTTTCACGACCGTGGCGGCAGGTGCAATTGCATTGAAACCTCGGAGCACAAGCATTATCGTGGGCACACTGTCAGCACTTAGCTTAGCACAGAACTAGCGTAAAACTGCCAAGTCAATTATTCCACTTAGCTATCGTCGCCTATTGACTTAACCTTGAACACTATGTCTGACCCTGCCAACAATGATGTTGTTTTCGGAGAGGTCACCATGAATGAGCACGAATGGTGCAGAATCGAGTTCGAGCACCCAAATAGCTCTTCGTGAGGTCCATTTGTTAGCCACACTCGGCGACTGTACCGTCCGGAAGGCTTCCCTCCTGGGTACGGGCAATCTTTCGACGGACTGGTAGACTGGATTCACTCCGAAGCAGTCACCTCGCTTTTCTGATTGATGCGGAGTAAGTCAATGCTTGTATTTGCAGTGGTGCGGAAAACCCTACGGCGCTCGACATCCGCAGCTGGCATGGCGTCATACCAACATAGAGGACTGCCGTCAACCCAGCCGGATAGATACGCGACAACCAGAAGAACTTGCAAGAGCATCAGTATTGTGAATGAAGTGGTAGGACGAGCCTGTAGCTTCGGTTGCTAAAGTGCGGACGTCTGCCGGACTAGGATCCAAGGTTCCAGCCATCTTTGGCGACCGCTTTGGGGAAAAAAAAAAAAAAAGGGCGACGAGTCTGGCTTGCGCTGATGGCCTTTCGAGAGGGCGCGTAGAATCACCGGAAAATTACACGAGGAAGGAACGACGGAGAAAGATGAGCAGCGATTGTACTCCGTACTAATGCGAAACCTGCACCAGAGTAGATGAAGCCCTAGAGTGCCTATACTGGAGATCCTCCTGCCCCAGAACTCATAAGCCACATTAGATTACAGTAAGATGAAAAAAGCTATGAAACATTAATGTCTGCAAAACACTTGTTGCTGCATGTTCACGTATCCCTTCAACACTGCCGGGGGAGGGGGGTTGTCGCAGAGTGGGTATCAACCGGAATGTTCGCCAATCACACGGGATTTACAAGGAGATATCCTGGCAATATTAGTAGCGTTGAGACCGATCTTTGATTGGCTCTTTTATAACCCATAAAGTCAACTACCATCTACAATATATATATATATAAGCAACCTTCTGTAAGTATCCCTAGTTTGGGGGTTGGTGTCCTTGCTGTGTACTTTGTTTGGGGCACGCAAATTTCCCACTGGATCTAGCTGAATTAAGCTAATTCTCCACTACAAGATGAGCTTTTTGTTAAGCTCTTTTCAGAGGTCTTTTTCCGCCTAACAGCTACTAACACCTGCAATGTCAATTGACGCATCAATCGTCGCATTAGACATCGCATTATTTCGTTGGTTTGTTAATTATTTAGTTGGTTGGTTCATTAGTCAGGGGATGGTACATTGGTGGGAGGGTGCGCGCCAGGGAGAAATGTACTTCCCCACAAATTCCTAATATAATTCAAGGGATGGGGTTGGAATGTACATACTATCTAACCTACCTTACAGCGGCGATAGAAGCTCCTCTACGATGACCCGCGGAAGGAAAGGTCATTAAACCAACAATCATTACAGAGGACAGTAACCTCACTGGGCAGCATATCCGCCAAGATCCAAGTGCCTGTCTTGTGCTTACACCGTCAGGGGTACAAAACGGAGTACATCTCCTGTGGCGTCGCCACGGTCGATTAAGCTGTCGCACAGTAATGTCCGATCTACGTTTAATCTCCGACAGGGCATATAACTCCAACAGCTTACCACAACGCCGTTTCGCTCCAGTCCTCCATTCTCATTGTTCTCCACGATCTGATGCTGAACGATAGACGCGAGGCGCAGGATAAGAGGGGTCAACTTGGGAGCTCTGCCTTGCGTCGCGTATGGCCCGGGACATCATAGCCTTCATTCTCCAGTGTGACTGGGAACGATGATCGCCTTGACGCAAAGGGGCCCTCAAGGTCCGAGCCGCTCGTTCATGGTCATCGCAATGGTGTGTATGCTGGCGACCATCATTGCATTACGACATTTGTATTTGTCCAAGGTAAGAGATGGGGCTGGATGTTGTTGGAAAATATTCAAGGAGTTTGAGTGATACTAAACAGGTCCATGTCTTGCGCAGATCGAGCGAGCCTTTACGGATGAGGGGCGCGGTTCCAACTATCAGCCGCCGACCACTGGACCGGACTATCAGCCGCGATATGACTGGCAAAACGTCCATCTAATTGTTCCCGCGAACCGGGCGAATCTTCGAATGTGTCGGACGGTGATGAGCGCTCTCGTCAACGACTACCCTGCTCCAACAATCATCAATTGGGGGTTACAGGAGGGTGATGCCTCCATAAATGGCTACGACATGACTACGGGGAAGAACTGGGGCGTCCTGAAGTATCTGCGGAGTCTGCCGCCTGAGGCTGACCAAGATATCGTCATCATGGTGGACGCCTTCGATGTGATTTTCCAACTGCCCCTGAGCGTTGCTCTACAGCGATACGAGGCCGTCAACAGCCAGGCACAAGCCCGTCTGCTCCAGCAGCACGGGGAAGAACAAGTGCTCGAGCACGGGCTCAATCAGACCGTCATTATGGGCGCCGAGAAGTATTGCTGGCCACTGGACCACAAGCACCCGGCATGCTGGGCAGTGCCCGCGTCGCCCATCCCGACAAATGCATACGGCCGAAGAACAGACAAGGCAGCGTCGACGAATCGACCTCGCTGGCTGAACTCGGGCACAATCATGGGACCCGTAGGCGAGCTACGCAAGCTGTACGAGTGGGCGCACGTCCTGTGGATGGCCTATGACACCGACGGCGGTGATCAGGACTATTTCAGCAACATATACGGACGACAAGAGCTCTCGCGGCAAAGGCTACGCGGCAGCAAAGAATGGGTCTTCGGATTCGGCGAGCACTTTCGCGAAAAGAGCCTCATCTGGCCTCACCTCGAGACGCAACACACAGATCACCACCTCGGCGTCGATCTCGCCAGCACGCTATTCCAGCTGCTGAACAAGGCCGTGGGCGACGTGTCGTCCGTCGCGCACAGCGACGTCGCAGGCGTAGCAGCCAAGGCTCGCAAGCGCGGCACAGCAGGCCTTTACGACGGCCCCTTTCCTTTCCCCGAGGATCTCCTCAGAGCACCCATGCCAGAAGGTGCCCAGGCAAGAGGCGATGCCAACACCACATGGCGCGACGTCAGGCTCTTCACCAACTTTCACGCACGCACTATTCCCGCCATCCTGCACTACAACGGCGACGTGAAATCCAGGTTGGACAAAGCCTGGCCGTCGCAGTGGTGGACAGGTCGCGGCCGGGAAATCATGCGCGCGAGGAAAAGCAATCGGGGGTTGGAAATTCTGACGGACGCAAATACGACGGTGGAGTGGGATAGCATATGCGGAGACTTTGAAAAGCATTTATGGTAGAACGTGTTGGATTTCTGTGCAAATAAATCATGACCGAAAACTGTGCGTGTGTGCGTGTGTGCTTGTGTGCGTGTGCGGTTGTGTTGTTGCTTTTCGTTTCTATTTTTTTCCTTCACAAGTGGTTATATTAACATGTTTGCGATTAGAAGCAGGATATACGTGGTTTTCGCGAAATGCAAAAGGGATCCAAGTCACAGGACATTCAATACCTCTAGAACCATGGTGTGTCCAGCCTTTGGTTGCCAAGGGTTTGACTGCGTTTGATGGGCTACTGAAGCAATCGATGCCTTGTGGCCACAATAGACCGCAGCCGTGGTGGTATCATTAAAGAATTCCCGCTAGCTGAAGCCCCAGGGCCGAACAAGTAGTTCCTGTGTTCGAGGTGACTACCTAGGTAGTTCATAGACAGAGAACCACTAGTTATGTCGCACGCCGCTATAGGGTCGAAATTCTTGATGATAGCACATCAAACTTTGGACACCCAAGTGCCAGGCTAACCTGGATGAAACCAAGCTAACCCGAGTTCCGCAATCTTGACATAGGCTTGGATGACGCCGGCTTGATGCGTTGTCATGGGCCCACGCGAGCCAGAAATGTGGTTACTGCCTCGAGCACGGTCTCTGGCACGGACATGCTCAATGACCGTTCGGTGTTTGATATCGTGACACGCTGTACGCTGCAGTTGAGGATATCGAGGACTTGCGGAAAACTCCTTCTTGGACTATGCATGCCGTGTAATTGGAGCAATGGAGGTGACGTGACCAAAGCCGGACATGTTAGGTACATTACAACTGTTCCATCACCGCCGCTCATTGTGTCAACAAGCCGTCATCTGCAGCGTGACATAGACGATTGACGCAGTGCCACGTCGCTGCCAAAGCAAATAGGAGTGAAATAACGTTTCCTAGTGTCCGGCATCAGGGGAGCAGTCGAACGTAGCACCACATTGGGGCGTCAGCCACATCTGCGGAAATGACACATTGAACCGTCTGATACATAAATGTAATACGAAGAAATGAAAGAGCATTGTACAACGCGACGCAGGATGAGGCTGCGGGAACCTTGAACAGATGACTTGGTGCTAATAGTGAAAAGAAAAACAGCTACCATGGCCGCAGTGAGACCTGCATCATCGTGATATTGACAACTGCGTACAAGCGTCAAGGCATGATGCAGAAACAATCAGGCACGGGAACCTAGGAGATCATGAGCAACTCTAATCCAAGACAGCGTAGGCCTGTTGGCAATGTTATTGTTATCCATATTATTGGGTTTCCATGAGACGTGCTGGTTTGACCAATTTCCATCCCGAAGACTGAGTGAGTGACCGTCTCATGACTATCAGCGGCTGTGATGACAAGTGCGACTCATTGCCCTGGCTATCTTGCCGTGTGGGGAACAATATTGCTGTCCAAGGGGGTTGCCGATAGATGTGCTGCAGCGCTGCGGTCGGTCGCTTACGACTTGAGGTGCATAATTACCAAGGTGAAAATCAGGACACGAGAAAGGATTGACCGTGGATGCAGCTGCAAAACAGGGCGAGAGCTTCGGCGGTGTGGGTGTGGGTAGAGCGCCGTGGTGACTGGGGCGTCGGGTAGCTCCTCTGTGGATACAAACTCAATTTCTGTGATGAGCGTCACCAAGAACCTCTGAACTAAAGCCCCAGGCCATCCACGTTCTAGAAGCGTTGCTGTATGCGCTCGGACACGGCTTGATCGCGCGTATTGTGCTGGCCAGGTCTAGGTCGCATTACGACTTAGGCTCGATTAACCTAGAGAGCCTGGGCACAGATGTGATGAGTATCAATATCATATTTCTTGACCAGATCTTGTGAACGCACATCCACTTGTAAGATTTGTTTACGGAAGTTGCCTGAGTGAGCCAGGGTGGGAGCTGGGCTATTACCGGCTCCCACAAAGGACATTTGTGTCTGTGTGTATCGAGTACTCCGTATTAGAAGCGAGACTGCTCTTGTCGATTGTGATGGCCAAGGACTCCAGAAGGAAAATCAATGGAAAGATGAATTGACCCCTTGTTTTGGTTGAGAGGCCAGTTCTGGTGCTTGTGGCCATTTGCTGTATAACTTGTTTCCGCGCCCCTATCACACCATAAAGACCGAGAGTTGAACGCTTGCGGTCATTGAGCTACGTCGATTGCATGAAAATGTCTGAGAGGAGCCTGCGGAGTGCTTCCTTTGGCCATACCGAGAATTGATCAGACACCATGCAGGAGACTTTTGGTTCCCGAATTCGAAAGTCTCGTCCCAGATACAGATAAGGCGCGCTAGATGACAACTCTGGGCAAGACATCGGTACCTAACAACAATCCACACATTGGCTCTGGGTCCACACAAGCCACACAATGGGCTGGACAGGGATATCGCTGCAACCAAAACCAGTGAGAGGGTAGTTATCACAGCAATGATAACGAAAGCGTACGGGTTTGACTGGCGGAACACAGGAACACAGGAACACGTACGCTGAAGTCCGCTGAAGTCTTCGTTGGAAGCATCTCTCGATGGCAAAGAGTGCGGGGTCAGCGAGAACAAGACGAGGCGCAAAAGGAGGACACGGTGCTGTACTCCGAAATGCCGTACCTAGACGTAAAGAGTTATTACATTAGAAGCGACCGCGCCTTGAGCTGCCGTCTATAAACGACGACGAGGTCGCCAGCGGCGAGGAGGGAGAATTTTTGCTCGTCCAGCTCGCGTGCAAGAGCCAAGAGCCAAGAGCCAAGAGCCAGGAGCCAAGAGCCGTCCTCAACAATCTCTTGCCAATGGGCAAGCGCAGACCGGAAGGCATCTAGTAACTACCTACCTAGGTACCTACCTAAGTACCTACACGGTACCAGACATTACATACTCCGTACCTACCTACCTTAGGAGCCTAGGTGTATTGATCCTCGCGGCTCCTTCCTCAACCTCTTGATCGCACGTGCGCTCACTCGGCTATCTATCGTGTGGCGGCGGGCTACGCGCGAAATACGGACGACCAAGAAAAGAAAGTTGCCATTAAACCCAGGCAGGTAGGCAGGCTGGGCGGCCCACTGTGTGGCTGCTTGCAGAAGTCCTGCAATAATAATACGGACAGCGCCCAAAGCTTCTTCTCGCGTCAATTCCAAGCGAGAGCCAGTCGCCATTTGCCATACTCGATTGTTTGCGGCTCTCTGACCTCTTGCCTACGGCTTGTCACGGCTTGATCTGCACAGACAGGCTCATACCCATCACAACCATTCTTCAACTGCATGGGTAGTTACTCGTCATATGAACATCATTGGCCATACCTGAATCGCCAACCTTGTTACTTTCTGATTTTTTTATTTTTTTTTTCCCTTCGCCTCGTACCTCGGTGTCTTGTCCAAAAGCTTGGCACCCCTGCTCCTGGGCTTGGTAAATCGCACTAGGAGCCACTAGGAGCCACCTGGCAGCGGCGCATCCGCACTGGGTCGTTTCTGGGGTCACGATAACTCGACACTTACTATAAACACGAGACGCGGGAAACATTAGGCTCGAGAAACAGACGCTAGTTAGTCCCTCGGCGCTAGACAATTGCTGGTCTTGCCGATGGCTGACGCTTGATTAGCATCCCTCTTAGATCCAAACAAGAAGCAGGGAAGCGATAACTACCTAGGCGACAAACAAACCAGATCCTGCTCCCTTCCCCTACGCCTTCCCCTACGCCTTCCCCTACGCCTTCCCCTACGCCTTCCCCTACGCCTTCCCCTACGCCTTCCCCTACGCCTTCCCCTACGCCTTCCCCTACGCCTTCCCCTACGCCTTCCCCTACGCCTTCCCCTACGCCTTGCACCACGCCTGGCCCTACGCATTCCGCCTTTTCCCTCTGCAAGGGCTTCATTTCCTTATCTTTCCCGTCCGACCCAGGCAGAAACATTCTGGAAGACCCAGCTCCTTGTGTGCGCCTGTCTCGGTCTCGCCTTGCCCGAGTCAGACAATCTCTCATTGAAACTATTCCCATCTGCTCTTCACTTATTAAAGAACAATAAGTGACGCAGCGCACTCATCTCTGTTCGCAATTGGTTTGTCATTGCTCGATATTGCTTCTTTCGGTGCACTCTCTCTACCGCATGCGCTAGGCTTAGGCGAGGAATGACTGTGAGTTCGACTGACTGGCTGGTGGTATACGCGCTTGCGTATCGAATGTCTTCGCCGTAACGAGACTGGCTAAGATAACCTCAGATTCCTCTCTAAGCTTTTCTTCGAGGGCAATGCTCTTAGTCTACTTACGATAGCCCGTCTTCGCAGAGACACAGCATCTGAATCTGTATCACATCCACCGCGATTGACGACCAAGAACCAAGAAGGGCTTCTTGTCTCGCATTGCTTTTGCGCGCCGCGAACCGCGAACCGCAGTCTCATCGCCATGGCTACTGCCGAATCAGCCACCCCTGCCACAGTGGCCGCCTACAACAGCGACTCGCCCTTTCGTATCTCACCTCCAGCGACGACCAGTCCTTCATCACTACCCGTACGACCAGTCTCAAACCGCGTTGCAACACCGCTTAGTCCTTTCTTCGACAGTGCAGGTCCAAATCAACAAAACATCGCCAAGGCACCGTTGCTTGATGGCATCGCTTCCAGCACTGGCACGGAGGCCCTGGGCCGCAGACAAGACCCGTTCGCCACCATGTCACCGGCCAAGACTCCAGACCAGGCTGCCTTGACGACCTCCGGCCATACCGACGGCCCTGCTGGTGTTGTTGGTTCAAAGTCATGTGCAAATCAGAATCAGGAATTTAAACAGCGCTGCAATCCAGTTCTCAGCATCATGACCGATTTCTACAGTTCTGGTGCTTCGCTCCACGGTCCATCCGCACGTATCAGGAACCAGCAATACGAGCCCCCGGCTGCGGGCGAGACCCAGAACCCTGTTAGTCAAATGAAAAAGGCAACGCCTGCCCCCGACCACGACTCCCAGCTCAGCTCTCCTTCGAGGGACGACGCACGCCCACTCCGCACTGCAAGTGTTCGAGCAGACACGACGCTTGCTCACCCGAAACCCATGGCACATCTCCCGACTCTGAGCCATGCCGCCCCTGACAAGTCGATTCGGTCCTGTTCTGCTGCAGGAAACATTGCCCAACTCGAAGCCACGGCGGAAAGATTGTCATTGACTAGTTCCATTGATGATGCCATTCGAGACTTGCACGGCGAGTTGAAAAGGTGCGACAGCAGACGATCGGCGAAATTGGCTTTTGCTACTATGGCGTCCGTCGATGAACATGCTACGTCTCTCCTGAGCCATCCAGGTCGGCATATCTCGACCGGCGCCTCCATTGTATCCACCAACTCAGCTGCTCGCCAAGGTGGCTATTCGCCCGCAGGTTTCGTCATGTCCCCGAATACTTCGCTCACGAGCCGTTTGCGATCTGGTTCTGCCAACTCCGTCGGCAGACCTGATACCTCTCTAGATTCAATACTATCAAGAAACGATCCTGGCAAGTCCTCAATAAGAAGCGTCCGGTCGAGCAAACTGTCTCTCGCTGAAATTTCCGAATCGGAACCCGTGTCGCTGAATCAACAGGCCTTCGACGAAGCTGATGCTGCACCCCAGCTCGAAGAGCAAAGCCCAGAAAATCTGCAGTTGCCACAGGAAACAATTGGTGCTCTACCCAGTTCTGATGCCTTCCATCAGATGCTGGACCATCAATTTGGGTCCTCATCCGTCGGTCTCTACCCGAATGCCCCCAAGGAAACCACCCAGGGGGAACAGGCATCACAACCTCGACGCTCAGAGAGTGTTCATTCCAACAATACCTCTGAGCAAGCTCGCGATGCTTTCATCGACTTCGATGGCGTCCATTGCGAACCTCCGGAAGAGGAACATTCATACGTGCCAGAAGAACTAAACACCGATCTACCTACACCGCGACCACTGCCGGTGACCATGGCTCGACCGACATCCTATGTTGACCCGTCTACTGGCACAAATATGCTATACTATCCGGCACGTGTGCCAGCGATGCTGAATCTGCCGCCGAAATTGTCATCCAAGCCCAAATCGACAGTTCGAGACCAGAGACGCTCGAAGGTGCTCAGCGCCATGATGGATGCTAATGTAGTGGGAGGTGCCATGTCTCTTCAACACAAGCGCCACTCTACTCTGGCTAATTTTGGATTTGGCCCGTCACGAGAAGCTCCAGTTCGGGAGTCATGGCTACCAGATCCCGTGGCAGACCACCGAGATTCATTTGCTGCACTCTCCTCCTTTGGCCTGCTTGTTAACGAGGAACCCGAAACTAGCGGTATGAATGACGAACAGCCAAGTCCGAGCCAACAGCAGGCAGAGGCCAACGGGGGGACTCCTTTTAACCAATTGCGGCGACCCGGGCGGTTATCAAAAACGCCCATGAACAATAGAAAGTCTATGGCGTCTGTGCTTGGCAATCTGCCGCCACAACTCAGAGCTAGTGCTTTCTTCGATCTTCCCTCTGTGGCCCCAGAAGTCGAGATTAAAGACGGCTCCGCGATGGCCACATTGGATAGTATTCTTGATGCTTCTGCAAGCGCGCCCGTCAGTGCTTTCACGGATCACTTGTATGTCGGGAAGCTGGGAAGTGAGGTTTACGGTAAGCAAAAGAAGCAGCACAAGACCGAACCATCAGCGGCAACGGTGCAAGCTCTTGTAACGGAGCCACAACCAAAAAAGAGGTCATCCATGATGTGGCTGGGCAAACGAAGCAGCAGTTACGAAGTTGAGGAGCAAAAGCGGCCACATAGTAGCTTGGCGATCAGACCGTCAAAGACTGGCGACGCTGCTCTATCCGTCGACGGCCGACATGCACCAGAAAGCGTCAATAGCGCAGACAAGGTGATGAGAGTTGCTTTTGAGGACGAGGCAGGGAACACTGCAAAGGAGCAAGTAGAAGACGAGGAAGACGACATTCCAGATGAAGACTATCAAGGTCCACCTACTACTCTTCTTGCAGAGCTTCAGCTGCGGAAGCAACAGCAGAAGCAACGCGTGAGAAACTTGGGTAAGGGACTACCTAACGGTAATTATGCTACACTTCTGGAAATGGATACAGTCGCCGAGGCACAACAGAGGAATCGCCAGAATAAACGCGTCAACCTGGCTTGGGAGGGTGTCGACGCTCACTTTGATCAAAACGGATCCGATGATGAGGATGTGCCTTTGGCCATCATTGCAGCCATGCAACGGGGAGCTAAAAACTGGGCAGATCTGGAACGACCTCTGGGCCTCATGGAAAGACGAGAAATGGAGGACAATGAGCCTCTCAGTCACCGTCGCGCTCGATTGCAGGGACTGGAATTGCCACCGTCCCAGCCCATACTTAGCCATCGTCATAGCATGATGTGTTTTTCGTCTGCCCGTAGTCTGGAGGTGCCATCTCACAGTCCTGGGATAGTGACGCCCGGCACAGAGCCACGGACTCCCGAAGTCGACGAGATTGAGGAAGAGACGCTAGAGAGCAGGCGGCGCAGGCTGACAACGAAAGATGGGGCGCTGCCCAAAGCTCGCCCGGTCAGTGGTACATTTTTAACCGAGATGCTCAGCCAGTTTCAGGACACGGAACAGCCAGAATCTGATGCCAAGGATGATAAGAAGGGATCAAAGACGGAAGCGGTAACGAATACTGCCGGTGAGATGGAAACATTGGGCCAGCGGCGAAAACGGCTCCAAGCGGAGCGAGAAGCCCGCGATCGAGAGATGGGCACGAGCAGTCTGGGCAGGAACCAGTCGCAGCAAGCTCAAGATGAACGGCCGCGACTCAGCCTCGCAAACGTGCTTTCTGTCCACCCACAGTGCGAATCGGGTGCGCGATTGCGGGAAGACAGGCTACGTCAGGATGCAGAGCGACGGGCTGCACAAGATCGCGACAAAAAGTTGACAGCGTTGCGAATGCAAATGCCGTCGACGCTACCCCAAATCAACATGGACCGATCTGGTGGTTTCCTCGGTGGAGTATACAATGACGGCACAGGTGGTCTCGGTGTCAAAGCGGCCGTATCGAGCTCAGCGGCCAACCGAGCCAATATGGGGAATGGCTACGGAGGGCCAAATTATGCTTCTTCCATGATTGCTCAACCGACATTCGGATCGATGCATGGTTATATGCCCTCGAGCCCTATGGGACTTTACAATGGCATGAGCTCGGCGAGCCTATACAACGGACATGCTGGCAGCCAAATGTATGGTGGCAGCGGCATGACGCCAGTGCAAGCTAGCAGCAAGTCGATGGATCGTGTAGAACAATGGCGATATAGCGTCCGACCATGAGCCTAATGCAGCAACAGCAGCGAGCACAGTTATCATTACCGTGGCGATTCTAATTTCTCATCCACACTTTCACAGATGCTTTTCTATGTCAAGCGGTTTAGATGCATAGAATATTAGGGAAGGGCCAACCATGTATTTTTGCTGCGGTTTTCGAATTCGACCATGGCTCGGACGGGCGGTCGATCATTCGCCACCCGCCCGCCCTTTTCTTTGGTGGGAGTCCTGTGTAATGAAGCACCTTGTTCGTTGATATACATTATGCATAGCAGCAACTGGCATGACTGGCATAGCGCAGGATTTCCTTGTTCTCAACTGTCTTCATCGTAGCAGTCTTGCAATAATCTGGTCTAGGGAGAGCGAATGGACATGGCCGCTCTGTCCAATGATCTAACTATAGAGGTACATAGATAATCATCTTGAACGTACAATCATCGACCATGTAATCAATATAAAGACATGTTTCGGGCTTGGTCCCTTTCTCCAGCTGGGAACGTGTTACGTTATGTCTCACAGCGCTCCGCGCAGGTAAGCCTGCAGCAAGCGGAGACTGGTGTCCTACCTACGCAGGTAGTCTTGCACCAGGCAAAAACCCGACATCAAGTAGAGAGATGTCTTTCAATTTCTCTTGATCTCACCCGCCACTACTTCACGTTTCACTCACCATGTCGGAGCTCACCAGCAAACCGTTCTACCCCGCTGACCTCCTTTTCACCGCGGCACCCGAAGTACCCGCTTGCTTCACCTGCTTCAGCTGTGGGACCGTTGCGAAGACGTACCGTACCCTTGTGCATGCCGATGCGTTCGAGGAGGGAGACGGACACGGAGAGGGGGGGGGGGGCTTTCAGAGGGCTTTGGCTGTTGGGGCCGAGGCGGAGCAGGTGTTTTTTGTTTTTGTTTTTGTTTTTTTTTTTTTTCTAAAAAAGAAAAAATCAAACTTGCCAGATCATGCAACGGGGCAGGACTCCATGCCGGATGCGAATCCTGGTAAAGCGGTCTGGCTGTCCATTTGTCCGATTCGTCTGCTGCGGCTGCAAAAGGCCGGCCCGCGGACTGCATCCCGTCCGTCCCGGACTGGAAGGCCCGTCTTGCTGTCCGAGCCGGTATCGCTCTCGACCTTTGTGCTGGATGCCGACGGTCCCTTTTTTATATTATATGTACTGAGTCGCACGGCACAGCCGTCTACTGATTATGGTCAGATGACCGTTTATATTGGTGGCGAGCACATGACACGTCCAAGGAACGAAACTTATTTTTTTTTTTTTTTTTTAAAAAAAAAAGCTGGTCTTTCGTTCGCGGCTTTTTTTTTTTTTTGGAGGTTTACCCCGAGGCGAGATGAAGAGACGGCTTTTACACAATGTACTCTGTATATGTGCTATGACTAGTTACCTCAGGTACGTAATTTGACTTCCTCGATGCACCACAGCATACTATACTACCCATGTTAGAAATAGCAGCACTATTTCACGTCATCTTTTTATACTGCGCCAAGTAAATCCTTAGAGGAATTTAAAAACACACACACAAAAAAAAAAAAAAAAAAAAAACTTATATTTAAACAAGTGATCTCTCTGGTCTATTATTCTCAGACGGTTTTTTACATGATGTTTTCATGTTTTGGGTTTGCAGTAGCTATTGCACTTGCTCAATACTATGTGCAAATCAAACCCTGGAGATGGTATCTTGTGCAAAGCAATCGCAGTTCTTTCCTTCCTGGGCGCACAAAGTTGGAAAAGACGCACAGGGGATGGCTTCGCAAGGCCATGATAATGCAGAGATCAATTCATGGCACCATCTTAGCGTAGCTGGGAAGAAGCAAAGCCTATTCCATGGCGGCGGATAGTAGGTGGTGTAGACTCAGGAGAAAGTTCAAACGATATTCCCAATCTCATACCAATACACATCGGATCGGGAAAGTCTGGCGTCCCAGACCAAATTCGCCATGTGGTTGACTCTTGTGTGAAATACAGATGAATAACTGCCGATTGTGGAGAATTTTGAGAAATTCTGCCTTCGTTCGTATTCATTGTCGACTTCGAGATTGGCTACAATGAGGGACAGATCTACAAAGGTTGCTTTGCCTGTGATAGTGTGAAGTAGCTCCAATGCGGCCAGGATGCTGCATGATAGGGCCGATGCCGCGTCGTCTTGAGTTCCGAAAGGAAATCGCAGTCGATGTATGATGAGGAGCAACGCCGTCTGCATGACTTGAGCTTGACACGTCATACAGGCCACCTCAGTAACTGTGAACCTTTGGCTGAAGTCGGCTGGCACATTTGGTCGCCACGTGCGAACTTGACGTTCTAGATGAGCCAAGGTTGCCGCCAGGTCCTCTCCCTCTTGGGACCAACTCCAACAAGTGTCCGCCGTACAGACTGTGCTGTTTGCGGAAGAACGATGCATAGCCATGGCATGATTCAAGACAGCAAGATCGTATAGGTAAGGCAGCAAGCTGGTGCACAGTCCAATACAAGCATCAATATGCGTCGCGGCAGCAGGATGAACGAATGGGACACTAGGGCGCTTTGCTCTGATCAAGCACTCAGCCGTCTCGTTTACAATAAGACTTGTCAAGAACGGAACGATATCAGGCTCCAGGAATGCTGGCGATTGGATATAAGGCCTGACGAGACTCAGAGTCTGGGCACAGATGTCAAGAATTTCGCGACCGCCGACCTTTAATACGAAATGTAGGATCTGCCAGCCCAGCATAAGGCACGACGGTGCATTGTCACTCTGGCTTGGGTCGGTGGAAGTTGCCGAAAGCGATCGTAACTTGCCCAAGGCAGAGGCAGCATATCGATAACTCTTGTCGAAATGAATCTTGTCTTCTTCCATGGATAGGGCGAATGCGAGGTAGCCATCAAGAACGGTCTGATGTGATGAAAGGAGGTGGTAGACGAGCGTCTGTCGATGACCTTTGCAGAAGCTAGGACCGAGGACAAATAGCTGGATGAAGTCGTCTTGATGCATGACTCGATCCAAAAGGGCCAGCTCGTGACGGGACAAGCGCCGAAAGGCCGAAAGAGTTTGTTGTAAAGGAGAGAGGCTGCAGAGGCTTGAGTCGCGGACAGGCGCAGGCCTGGGCGAGAGGGATTCGTCGAGGCCCGGATGGACACTGTCATCGGGTTCGCCAGAGGTGATGATGCTTTTGGGATGTTGCATCAAGTGAAGGTGGTTCATGCGATTTTGCGCGCATGGTGCGGGTGGACGTCCTGGCCGCTTGACCGGCCTTCGATTCTCACAGACATGACCAACACGTGTGCACCTTTCACACTGAGGAATGCCAGGATTCCATTTACAGCGTTCTTTGAGAGAGTGACACCGGTCACAGGACCGGGGAACCTGAGATTCGTGGATCATGGTCTGGGCACGCTATGCCCTGTTGTAAGGAAGTTAGGAGGAAATAGGTTTGAGGAAGGAGCAACTAATAAATATAGATGAGAAGCCGTATATCCGGCGTCAACGCTAAGTATATTGGTACATGTACATGTACATATTCCGTAGTGTCAAATAACATGGCCCCGCTTTGGTAGGCTGAGACGATAACCGAGATTTCGGAATTCGGTAAACACCAAGCTGCCAATGGCGACCCATGATGCTAGTCATTGTGAGTCGCCGGGCGCGCGCTATTTTCTCGACTAGGCGCACGGACGTCGCAGATATTCGGGCGCCGACCGCCTCGTGGCAAAGAAAGACGGCGACCGTCCCAGACGCGGCAATAGTGTCTAATGTTGAAAACACCGGCATTGGTCCAGGGCAAAAACATGTGTTGCCGCGGCTGGTGAAGCTCCTACGAGATGTTACGTTACCACGTGTTTCCAAAAGGCGGCTTTCTGGTATGGTAGTATGGTAGTTTCTTTAGCGGTCATCTGCTGCCGCTGCCGCTGCCGCTGCCGCTGCTTGATTGATTTGTCTCTCGCACGCCATGTATCCGTCCCAGCGAGCCCGACGACAAACCCATTGACCAAGGCTTTACGATGCATTACGATGACGGAATAGATACGGTGGGGACGGATAACGACGAAGAAGTAACGCACGCGCTTGGCGGAGGCGGAGCCAAAGAGAGGGCGTTGAGGATATCGACTGATCTGACGATTGATGCGTATTATGGAAACCTAGACTCTGCAATCGAGCGCTAGAATCGAATTTCTTCTTTTCAGCAGAAGCAAGCGATCGTGATTGTTGGTCAGCTGAGCATCTTGGCACGGGTTTGAGCGGGAGGCAAGAAGCATCGCACGATTCTCAGACCATCAATACGATCACCAACTCCTCCGTCACCAACGCCCTCCATCGCGGATGATCCTGGCTGATCGTAGCTGGCTTGGCGTCCACGTGTTGAAGGTGGACAGATGTCTTGAAAGCGCAGGGCAGGGCCCGGGGTCGTTGATAGAACAAATGCTAAAAAGGCCGAAACGGCTCGACCGGGAGCGAATACGCGGGCGCGGATGTTTTGAATACCTACTACGGTATCCCCGTGGTGGGCTTTCGGGTGAATCTGATTGGTCCGCTACGATGTCTCGACGCATCTAACCACATCTTCGTATTAACGCAAATTTTTTTTTTTTTTTTTTCTTGCCGGCTCATGTAGGCCACCTCGAGTGGCCTTTTATATCTTATGCAACCACCCGACTTCCAAAGTCGAAATCTGGTTGTGCATTCCGCCCGCGAGCTGTGAGGCAAAATATACGATGCATGGGCAATTTCAAGAAAACTTAGAATATGTAAGTCACAACCCAATCGATCATTATATACCTGGATTGCGCGTCGGACCGCCGCCAATTTGTCACGTTGCCAAAGGGAACAAGTCGGCCACAACAACTACGAACCGGAAACAACGGCACCGGGGAGGAAGAGAGCCGGCCCCGGCCGGCCGACGCCGAACAGATTGAAGTAGCAGGGTTTTTTATCCTGGATCAAAGGTTTTACCCGCTGATGTAGTGCAGCAGTACTAGACATTAGCCTTCGCGACTAATTTAGAGTAATGTAACAATAATATATACCTTATTCTATGGAGTCATTTAAAGTATGAGAGAGGTCTTTACCAATTCACTAGGAAAATTTGTAGTAAAAGTACTTCTATTAGCGTTATATTAGTGCTACCTAAGGATTAAGATCAGTAAAGTAGTTTTTTTTTTTTAAAAAAAAAAAAACATCCCAACACCATGTGGTGCAGCAAGGGGCCATGGCGGCGGGTGCCCGCGCGGGCCGTCCGGGGTTCAGCCCGTGCCAAGGCTGAAATTCTGTGCTCTTCTATTAAAACGCGCCAGCGCGACGTTGTCCCACATTCGGGGCGCGCGTCCCACCTTTATCAGGATCAGAGGGAGGGATTGTGGCGTTACCTCCCCAGGTATAATGAAAGCTTCCGGTGGAGACAGATCCTCGGTTGGACGCTTCTTATCAACTGGGTCTGCCATTGGTTGATACATTCGCTATGTAGCCAATCACGTAGACGTTCGTGGTGTTGAAGACCTTGTAATACGGAAAAGTACTCCGTACGGGATTTACGGAATAGGTAGTATGGTTCTGCTGTGGATAAATACGATAGCAGGAAGCCTGCTATTTAAAGAGGACAACTCCTTCTCCACTTCGACCTTCTTCCATCAACTGCCGGTAAAGCTGCTAACCAATTGAAGACTAGCGCAAGTTAAGCGTCACAAGGCCAGGCGTCTTCCCTGTGCCGAGCGTGCCAAGAAATCCAGCTGGCATAGGGTCTTGTGTCAGAAGCCCACGACCTCTCCTTTGTATATGCGATTTAGTCCCTTGAATCTACGAACACGCTACATTCATGGCTATGGTTTTTGATGCAACGGAGCACATAACGATTGAGGAATTCGCGTTGCTCAGGTCGCTGAGACTGAACAATGACACCAATATCGCATACATGCTCAGACTGGGCTAAAGCCTAACCCACAACATAATGCCACAAAACAAATTGGAACACAGGAGAATCTAGTATAAAAAGGATTCCAAGTTTTATTCCATGGTAACAACGAGTTGGTACTGATCGCGCAAGAACAAGATTAGCTTTGATTACAGGTTTTTTTTTTAATGTCTTTTCTTCATCACCTTCTGTGTGCAACACCAAGGAGTTATCACGACAACGAGGCCATCATCTTTTTTACTTGAAACCAGGAATGTTGACCGACCCACTTTGCTTCGCTGTGCATGTCCCCTGACAGTGCCTATGCGCGCCTGGTAAGAGTTACGGAGTCGAAAGGACAGACCAAAACTATAGAGCAATTTGCTGAAAATGCTGTAATAGTTTTGAGCCTGGCTCGTGGTTGATGGTAACGAAAAATTGTCTCCAGGAGAGCAGCCGCAGGGCTCGAAGTAGATGGCCGGCACTCCTCGGAGATTGAAGAAGCTGATAAAACCTAGCTAGCTGGTTAACTAGGTAGTTGACTGGTTGAAGAGTCTCCATCGAAGAGTAAAGTAAGCAGGGATAAAGTTCGAGATTATTATTTCCAGAACTGGGCAAAAGTGGAGCAACTTCAGGTATCAGGGAATCTTATCGCCAAAAATGCGACGTGGCCACGCCACGCTAAATGGTCGGTTAGATCCCCCTATATACAGCTCCGTCAAAAGCAAGAGAGTTACGAGGAGCGCGCTAGCATTAGAAAGAACCGTACAGCATGGTGCAAGGCGCAGATGGATCGTATGCTATGGGCACCACGTTGAACGTCGTGATGAAGCAGCTTCGGATACCGCCAATACCGCTCGTGGTCTGCACGGATTCGTTCTCCTTGTACGAATGCCTCGTGAAGCTAGGCATAACAAAGGAAAAGCGATTGATGATCGACATTATGGCGTTGCGGCAGTCGTACTAAAGGCGCGAAATCGACGAGATTCGTTGGATCAATGGCAAGGATAACATCGCCGATGCAATGACGAAGGCATCGCCGAACAAGACCCTTGAATCCCAATCTCTTCGGCCCTCTCCTAACTAGCTTCCAGGTGTCTATCCTTATCTCTCGCGTACTAATCCACTTTTCCTCGCTAGCTTAGTTCGATCAATGTGAGCAATGCGATGTATGTATTGTAGGCTACAGCAAATTTAATATTCAGGAACGCAGTTAGGAGTTCTTTCCTTCAATTCTCAAACTTTGCAATACGTGTTCTAAATACGTATCGACCTAGATTAGAGCTGCAGGACGTGCAATGTAGCTCTTTGTAACTCGGACTGCTATTAGTATATTTTGTGCCGGGCAACAGGACACGTAGGCCTCCATAACAAAAGCCACGTGACCTTCCCATAGCTGCTGACCTCAAGTTACTAGTAATACCATTTCTCATGTTGAAATGAATACAACGTCTGTAACTCGTTACAGAGCCACTACTCCGTACCAAGAGAGGATATTATGGGAAACAGATACCTAGTAGGGCCGGCAGCCGGCAATCCACCCATGGCATACGGACCGCAATACTCGTAAGTAGCAGTCCTTTGGAGAGTTTTCGGGACATTTTGGCCAGATGGTTGATGATTGATCCTGCCTTAAGTAAGTACACGGATAAAAAGAACTGGCGGAAATGGCGGAAATGTCCAGTGAAGTGTATCAAGGCTTGCTGCGATTGGCTTTCTGCAATCTTATCTATCTTACGAGGTACGTGGCTGTTGGTCTAGTAATAACAAGGTCGAGAACGAGGAGAAGAGCCTTGGCGACCTGTGCAAGGCTTGACTTGACCGCCTTAGATCTGCCACCCCGAATGGGCTTACATAATTAATTGACTCGGACCATGACGATCGCAACCTGCCCCGAAACTCGTAGAGATGGTGTGGCCTGCTTTACGCAATAGCATGTGTTGTCTATCATGCCGAGCACCGCTGGTGACTTGATGCCCAACGGTTCAAGAATCAAGGCTAAACGTCCCGCGCCTGGGCCAAGAGCCCCTAAATGTTTATACTACAACAGTTCTTGCTCTTACCAAAATTAGGCAGCGCGTTGTGGTAATTAGGAACGGGCCATGACGCTCTCGACTATCATCATCTCATCTTGATCATCTCATTTCGAGAGCCTCGACCCGCCAGCGCCGCCCTCTTGATTTCCTTACTTCCCTTGCTTGCTCGCCCGGACATCAAGTCAATCCACTTGTCTTTGTTCAGGAAGCTCCGACGCCCAAGTCCACGACTGCTGCCTGGGCTTCCGTCTCAGCCTCTGCTTCCGCGGCAGCCCTTGGAGCTGTGTATGGCCTGCACCACCGCACAACCGCCAGTCTACTCCGTAAAGCCTGGCACTAACTAATTGCAAACAGGCTTATTTATTAACTAACAGCTGGCACGTCCATTGCATCCATTGTCGTTGTCGCTGCCGCTGCCGCTGCCGCTAGTACGGACACTGCAGGAGCCACAGGGACGTCAGGGGCACGGGGGCCCACTCTGCCCACTGCCCACTGCCCACTGCCAACTGCCCGCTGCCCGCTGCCCGCTGCCCTATGCCAATACCAGCACTCTGGGCCCGAGCCTGGGCCTGAGTGTCGAGAGCGCCAATCACATGGCTGGGGCATCTCCAGTCCTCCAAATCCCCAACCAAGAGCAGCCTCCGCGCAGACACTGCCATCTTTTCACCCTAGTTAGACGCTGCAGATGCCACCGCTACTACCGCAACGACCGCAACGACCGCAACGACCGCAACTACTGCAACTTGCTGTCCCCGCGTCTACCTTGGCGGTGCATCTTTCCGTCGCCGTTGTCTTGCCGCCAATGATTCCTTCCTAGACAAACCCACTGCTTTTCAGCCGGTTGCCAACATGGCCGATAATCACACGGCTTGCACCCCCCCACGGGACTCCCACGAGATCTCCCTGTCCCCGCAGGACGTCACTCGAGATTCTCTCGTTGTGAATATGCTCCAGTCCCTGGACCAATTGTCATTTGGTCCATCTCCTACGGAACCTTCCATTGGGGGCAGCGGAGGATCTCGAGTCGCAAACGCCATCGCGACTGGTTACGGAGACGACGACGACTACTCATCGAGGTCATCCACGAACGGTTCAACAGCTGGCTTACGGGGACAATTCGACACTGGCAGATGCCGCTATTGGAATCAGTCGCCTTATGGTTCGGATATAGACGTCGGAGCCGTCGATGACTCCTGGAACCAATTTGTTGCCCCGCCCCCTTCACGAGGACGTCGGAGCAACAGCCGTTCAGGTAACATCCAGAGAGCGCGGTCCCAGCGACGGAACAGCATGCGAGAAATGTCTTGCAGGACTCTGCCGAATGACGATACCCTGCCTCGAAGCAGTCATGCTCGCGGTGGCATGCACAGCAACAAGAGCAGCAGCAGCGCGAGTTTCGATATGAGATACCCGAATGGTGGCATGAACCACCCATCGGCCCAAAGACCTGGGCGATCTGCTAGTTTCGACCAAAGTCCTCAGTACTCACAGCTTTCCCAGCCCTCAAACTTTAGAATCGACTTTCCCGAAACTTCTGCCAACGACGACTTTGCTGCTCCTACACCTATCGTGCCTGGCGGGCCACGACGTCAAGTTTCGACTCTACATCTTGTTCATCCTCCACCACCATCGCAGCCAGTCGAGTGCCACAACACGGAACGAAGTCGATCCCTCAAGAGCTCAGCAGGAAGGAGTAAGAAGGGCACCACCACACAATCCGATTGGGCAATGGCCGCCGAGGAGGTGGAATCTGCGCCGGCCCCAAGCATTGGTTATGGTAAATTCAAGGATCCAGAGGCCGCAGCTAATGCAAACACTCAGGCAAAGGAGCGGCCCGGCTTCTTCAGACGCGTCTTTGGCTCAACCAAGGCCAATGTTCCTTCCAACACTAACTTCGGTGGCGCTCAAATGAGTGCCTCTCGACTGCCTTCTGCTGATCAGACGACTCATCTTCAACAGCCCACTACCCCTCTTTCGCGAGACACGGGTTCATCACATTCATACCACCACCCACCGCTACAGAAGAAATCATCATCCTTTTTCCGCCGTCGCAAGAAATCTATCGCTGATGACGTACCCCCGTTACCCAACGCCGGCCAGATTCCTCCCTTGCCGCCTTTACAATCAGTAGCTGGCATCGTACCAGACAAAGATGAGACTTGTATAGCGGCGCACAAGAGAGTCAGTCCTACGAGCAGCTTACGCCAAGTCATGGATCCTTATCTCCGTGAAAGTGCAACTGGGCTTTGTCTAACCGGAACGCATGTTCCGGCACCGTTGTCGGACATTACCAACACCCCAAGCGCTAAGTCAGATAGTCACATCGATGCAAAGCGTGAGGAATACAAGAGGCAATTCTCTCCGGACTACGAACCTAGCCCAAATGCGCGCATTCGAAGGGTCCAACCTGAAGCTGACGCTGAACAGCTGAACAGCCCTCTGTCTCGACATGCGAAACAGGCAATGAACAAGCTTCGACATAGCAACTCGTTCTTGGACCTTGATGCTGGGAGTGATTATGAGGATGTCGGTTCCGGAAGTTGCAGAAAGGACAGCAATCCCTCAGTATCAGCATCTGCTTTTGCGAGTGATGATAAAGTCGAGGAGGATCGTGACGCTACCATCCGAGGCAAGAAGAAGCTTGTTTTAGATGTGGAAGCGGCCAGGCGCGCAAATGCACAATCGACTTTAAGTGCCCCCACTGGTGGTGGGCGGTCAACGACTTTTGCGTCAGGATCTACCGAGACTGGGTATAAGACGGCTTCAAGTGCAACACCAAGTGTGCTTGTCGAAGAAATAGATGAACCGAGCCCAAAACCCTTGGACACTCTTGAGGCAATAAAGCCATCCAAGCCCTTGGACGAACCCGAGTTTATCATTGGCGAGCCGACGGAGGATGATCGTCAGAAAGCCCAAAGAATTTACGATGGTGGAGAGGACTTTATTCAAAAGGACAAGGCCGCAGCTTGGATGGGGGAACAAGGTCCAGTTCGTCAACGCACACTGCAGGCTTATATGGAGCTGTATAATTTCACAGATCAGAGTATTCTTACGTCGATACGACAAGTGTGCGGGCGTTTGGTTCTCCGCGCGGAAACTCAGCAGGTAGACCGTATTTTGGTTGCCTTGTCGAATAGGTGGTGTGATTGCAACCCGCAACATGGCTTCAAAGCGCCAGGTAAGCGGTTTGTCAGAGACAAAGCCAGTAAACATTCACTGACAAGATGAACTAGATATTGTTCATACGATTTGCTACTCCATCATGCTGCTAAATACAGACCTTCATCTTGCCGAAATCGAGCAAAAGATGTCTCGAAGTCAATTTGTCAAGAATACTATGACGACGATTACTCAAGCGGCGGCTGAGTCGACTCCGGACGCTTTCGTGCGACCAAGTATACTCCCTGAGAAGAGTTCAATGCTGAGTGCAGATTCAAGCCGTCAAGATGTCGAAACCAGCAAGCGCTCGCATCACAACTCATTTAGACCCCCTCCTCGGTCCGATACGAACTCTAGTGCTTGTGAGGATTGTGGACCTCTTGTGAAGACGAATTTCCAAGGCTCCATGAGAGCCTGGGAGGAGCAAGTAGAAATTGTGTTGAAGTCCATTTACGCGTCCATTCGAGAAGAACGGTTGCCATTATTTGGAGCCGACCCTGAAAGACCAAGTCACTCTGTTCCATCTCAGAGTAGCTTATCAGTTCGTGGAATGCTTAAAAGGAGCCCGAGTGTCTTGAGCAAAGCACCATCAGAAACTCAATTGTCTTCCCGAGGTCGGGTTGTCGACAATAACGGTCGGACAAGCGCGTCAAGATGGAACTCGAAAAGCAGGTCTCGACCCGGTCTCGGCCGTACGGGAATGTCATCTAGTCGCACGAGCTTCGATGATGGCAACTCCATGTGGAGTCCCGCCATGTCTTCTGCGACGTGGAGCAAGCACTCTCTGGGCAGGACCCAGGGCTCCATGTCGCAAGATTCGCTTGCTTCCTCCATGCCGCGCGGCGGATATCAGCAATCGGTTGGATTTGCCAATGCCCTGAGCCAAGCTATCATCCGTGATGACGATGCCAACGGACACGAAACTGCCCCTTCAATCCTGAGTGCCGATCTGTCTTCTACGCAGTTCCTCGAGGATGAATCACTGGAGCTTGCCGGGCCACCCTGGGTCAAGGAAGGCATAGTTTTGCATAAACATCACTTGGACAGATACGGAAAACGTGCCAAAGATCGTCATTGGACTGAGGTATTTGCGGTCGTCCAGAAAGGCCAGATTAGTTTGTTCTCATTCAATGCGAGCAAGTCGATACGCCAGAAGAGCAGGTCAAGAAATGGCGGTCGCCCTATGGGACCAGTGGGAGGTGGCAACTGGCAGGATAATGCTGTCAATCTTGGCACCTTCAATCTCCGATTGACACTGGCCACAGCCCTACCACCGTCCGGTCATTCTAGGTCTCGGCCTCACGTCTGGGCTCTGACCTTATCCACGGGAGCCGTGCATTTCTTTCAGGTTGGTACCCCCGAGATTATCCGGGAGTTCGTCAATACCGCCAACTATTGGAGTGCTCGCCTCAGTACCCATCCGCTTGTTGGTGGGATAAGTAACATTGAATATGGATGGAGCGAAGCAATCGTAAATAACGCATTGGTCACCGCCATCAACGAGTCGGCTACACCACTGACAAGCAACGGGAGACATTCGCGTCCTGGAAGCAGCGCAGCCCATGCTCGCGAATCCAGTGCCGCCAGCGGTAGTCTCCGTGGCTCCAGTTTTGACCATGTCTCGGGTGCATTCACCAACAATAGTGGACGCGGGAAGCTTCCTGGAGACCGCATCCACATCTCTGACTGGGCGCCACCAAAGCAGAGCAAGCGAGCTAGCCAGGCGGGTGAGACGGAGCAACTGCAGATGCTCATTGCGTATGTAAAGAGTATTGAAGCTGAACTTCAAGCCCATAATCAGCTCCGTAGCCCTATGCTATTGGCTTTTACGCCTAGAGGGCAGAATGCTGGCAAAGCCATGGCTAATTGGGAGCGCAAAAGCGTTTACTTGCTTCAGGAAATCGTCAAATTTCAAACTTATGTGGATTGTTTGCAACACGCCGAAGCGAGAAAGCGCGAAATATACGCAGAACGGGACCTAGCACAGAAGGCCGCGAGAGGCGAATTGAGTGATGGTGACATGGAAGTAAGCGATAGTGAGGGTGCAGACGAAACGCTTCGACCTTGCTAGCACTGAACCATGATGCTTTTCTTCCTTTTTTCCTCCTTTTTGGAATTTGCATTTACCCTTTTCTCCTTGTCGTAATCTTTTCTCTCCCCTTTCTTTTCACGACGATACCCATTATCTTTGTCATTCAGCTCTGCAAGCAAGCATGAGCAGGCATCGGCACTTGTTCATCTTTTGTACAAATACTCCCGGTCTATCAAAAAAGGGACACGAATGGAGCGTGCGGATTGTGCGAGCTGTAGGCAAATGATTTTTCAATGTCTTATGAGTAAAAACAGGATGTTTCGCAGAGCGTCTTGGCATTTTAGACACGACAGGCAGGACCCATTAGAGTCTGCGCTGGCGGAATTAATTCAACTGGGCAAATATATGTATGGTCGTAAGCGAATTGATTTTCCCTCACAAGATGACTTTCACCTCCACGGCATGGACGAATGTGAAGGCAAGTACATGAAATGTGTGAGACGGTAGCATTCAAGGAACCCTTGCGCTACTCTAGCTTGTAAAAGAGAGAGATGCATTAGATGTAGACCAGAAAAGCCAAGAGCAGCACATTGAGAGCTGCTACCGATGTTTACACTAGAATTATTGCCCAATCGCCAACCTTGGCGAACATTCAGTCCCTGGCAAGAATTAGTTCCTCCCCGTCCTGCTCGTATGTTTTCGCGTCGCAACCCTCACATGACCAAAAGCCAGGCCAAGCCCAAAACACCGCCCGTCACTCTCGACACGGGCATGGCCACCGCGCCGCTGTCCTCCCCTTTCTCCGGCTGCCCCGTCTCACTCGTCTGCGCATGCCCGGTCTCCACGGGACTAGGCGTCTGCAGCTCCGGCCCCGGCCGACTCTTACAGCCAGCGATCCTGATGTTCTGCCATCCCACCGTCCTCTCATCATACTGGTACTCCACGTATCCATCCGTCTGATTGCAGAACCCGGCGTAGTCTTCTACTTGGAGATTGCCAAACGTGGCCTTGTGCGGGCCGGCCTCCCAGTCGGGCAGGCCGCCTGCCCAGGCGATTTCCCCGGCGTCGCTGGCGTTGCTGACGGACCAGACGCCGAGCTTGACTTGCATGGGCGTCTGGGGCCACTTCTCGGCGGGGATCTCGCCCACGTACCATATTTTGCGGATGGTGTCGTTGATGGAGAAGCTTAGGAACTGGTCTGTCCATTCGACGGCGTAGGTTTGTGGTGCGTCGAAGGAGGAGGAGGTGAGGGGGTAGGTGTCGTTGTAGGTGTTGAAGAGGGCTTGGCCGTCGTAGAAGTAGTTTGTTTGGGCCTGGTTGTCGTATGCGCCGAGGAGTTCCTTTTTACCATTTGTTAGAATATATATATATATATATGTATGTATGTATATGCGGAGGATATATTGAGGGTTATAGGGGAAGACTGGAGTGGGTTGTGTGGGCGAGGGCAGAAGAGGAGAGGAAGGGAATATGACAGGATAGAGATGTGCGAATGAGCCGGGGGGGAAGCACGGTGTTGCGACGATTGAACTTCCTACCCAGTCTATCTCGTCGCCGGAATCCGACTTCAACACCATTGCCGTGATGAGGCCCGGCCCCTTGGCGGCCTGCATCGTGACGGATACTTTGCCGAAGAGGAGGTACTTGTTGGTCACGAGGGTAGGCGCATCTCCGGCCTTCCACATCCCCATGGCGACACCCTTGCCGTCAGTACCAAAGTCAAGGCGCTTCTTGTCGTTGGCCGTGCCATTGTCTATGCTCCAGAAGTCGAGGAGCGCATTGTCGTCCCAGCTGGAGGTGGAGAAGTCGAATGAGGTTTTGGCTGCAAAGGCAGGGTCTGGAGGACAGTCTATATAGAGAAGGAAAAATGGTTAGAGAAGGCGTGAGTTCTTGAACATGTTTGAAAACGGGTATATTTTTTTTTTTTTTTTTTTTTTTTTTTCTTCTTTATGCGTGTATGTATGTGTGTTTGCAGATGAAGGGGATCAGGTCGTGGTGGAGGACCATTACGCATGTCTTTTCGAAGCGGATCGCAGCTTGCGAGGTCTTTGAGGCTGGCGAGCGTGGGAGGGAGCCATAGGAGTGTTGGCAGGAGGAGGCGCATTTTGAACAGTAGTTTGATAGTAAAAGGTGAGGTGAAGGAAACACTGGAGTGGAAAATGCAATATGATGTCCCTTTGATGGCCTTCGAGGAGGGCTCCCTTATAGAACAAACAGGTGATGAGTTGCAATTATAAGTTGCTGGGGGAAAAGTTGATCATCCCACGCTGCTTTGGAGCCAGAAACACCCAGTGAATCATGGACCGCGAATGCCATGGCTCCAAGAGTAGGACCATGATGCGCTGGCAACACGTCTTGCTTGAGGACGTCGAAAAATGGCTTCATGTCGGTGAGGCGCCGGGACGGGGATCGTGGGAGCCGGGTGATGCAGATTCCTATAGAGAGGCCTATGGGCGCTGATACAACACGGGCAACGGTCCAATCAGTTCAGGAGGCAGGCAGCTTGATCTGTCAGGACTGGGTTACGCAGCCCGTCTCAAACAATTCCCGATCCGTTTTTGAAACAGCAAACAGAGGATGGCGAGGTGACACGCGCGACTAGTTTGTGCCCAAGGGGTAAAGTGTGCGAAACGGTGAAGGATGTAGATGAGGGGGGGGGAAAGATATCAGACAATATAGGAACGTAACTTGAAAATTGGGCCGAAGTTGGAACAATTGAAAGGAAATGGAGGGAAGAGGATGGAAGAGAAGGGTGTTTTCCATCCAAGCAGTCAAGTCTATGTGGGCATTTCCACCCAGCAACGGGAATAATCTCGAAATATGTAGGGAGTACTGCGCGTGATTTCATAAACGGTGATGTCTGTTTTATATACAACTTGCGTTTGCGGCCATACTCTGCTGTACTCCGCTAGCACGTATCCAACATGCCGGACAGGACGCCCTTCTTGTCGCTGGTAATAGTCAAGTCATGGTGGCCCTTGACCTGGATCCAGCTCCTGGAGTAGGTGCACCAGAAAGATTCGAGCGGCGGCATCCAGCCGTTAGGGCTCTTGCCGCCCTTGGAGCGATTGGACGTCGCGGACATGTCAGATATATATAGTCTCGTCTTTCTCATGCTCCTGCCCGCTTCAGGATCATGGTGAAAGGAAAGGTCTGGCCTTGGCCTCGTAGAAATCGGACTTACAATCCAGGCATTCTTGAGCGGAACCATATGGTCCATGTCCAGCTCATTGGCCTCGTCAAACTGCTCGCCGTCATAAGGAGACACCCAGAGTCCCGACTGGGCGACACAGGCGTTGTTGGTGACGACGTTGCTGCCGTCTGGCTTAATGACAAACTCGCTGAGGGACAAAAGACCGGTGAACAACAGCCAACGTCTGGATATGCAACAGACACGGTACTGCGCCCAAGTCCATTGGAAGATCAATATCGGAGCTTCATCTCACCGAGTGTTGCTGTTGCCCTCAATTGTCTCCCAGGTGGGAAACTTGGCTCATGCCAGACAGGAAGCTCGTCAGGTTTCGAACATGATGCTAACCTTGTCTTGATCAGCTTTGTGTGAAAAGAACGTAATTACAAACAGCCACAGCAGCTTGACACATTTTATTTAATAAAGGAGTGACTTTTATTTTCATTTATTTTTTATTTTTTTTTGGTTTTCCTTGATGCATATACTTCCCGCTTCTTCCCTGCGCTACTTGATTGAAAACACCCAACCCAGCGTTGTGATCGTCACAAAAACCAAACCAGCAGCTATTCACCAAGTCAACCAATTTTCTCATGCCTAGGCACCATGCCTCATGACCCCAAACGCCAACACCTGGGAATCCCATAAACAAAATAACCTCCATCCTGCCCCGACCTCCCCAATCTTCTCCATCCCTGGACGTCTGTCATCTTGCATCCTTCTTCTACACAGAGTTCCACCCCAATGCCTTTTGAAACTCGTTTCTCAGCGCCACGTACAGTATACTACGATCCTCCTTGGTCGGCTGAATCCTCACCAACACGCGCAACGCATCTTCATTATGCTCGTTGAGGTGCAGTATATTGGCCCCTCTCCTTATCAGAGATGTAATATCCCTAGTGGCCTCGGCCGCTGTATAATCGTCTACCTTGGCATAAAACCGAATCGTGAGCTGCAGCATATTCTCCTTGTAGTCCGAAGCGGAGGTGGCAAAGGTAGCTGCAAAGTCGCATCTCACAAGCTTCCGCCAGCTCCATTTCCTGTTGGCCCTGAATGCATCTCGAACTATTTGGTAGTTGCTTGGTGGTGGAACAGGACTGCTCCGAAGAATATTGTAGAGCGTAGGCGTTGGCGACTCGAATGCAAACCTGTAGGCCCTTGCCATCGCGTCATTCGAGATATGTGGCGCGTGCTTCCAAATGTCGTACTTTCTCCGAGTATGAAATCGTCGGATGCCGCACCATTTCAAGAAAAACGCGTCTACCTCGCGGTCATGGATTTCCGCGCCGTTCTTCCACAGAAGGTTGAAGAGCCAGACTGGTTGTGCGTCAGTGCTCTGCATGACCATGTTTAATGGTGTCATGTGATGCGGAGATGCCCGTGAGGTGTCGGCTCCCATCCTAATCAAGTCCTTGATGAGCTTCTTCAAGATGGCGTTCGCACGGGAGTACTGGTGAATCGAGATGGCGGCAGTGCAGGCCTCTTGCAGCGCCGTTTGACCTATGGAAGAATATCCGTTGATGTCTGCACCTTTCTCCAAGAAAAACTGAACAAGGTTCCTCACGTCCTCCGTGGCCTGGTCATTGTCCCTGTAGTATCTGACAGCCGTGGCCAAGACTGAATTGCCCGATGGATTGACGCTGGCTCCACGCGCGACGAGGTTTTTTACGCATTCGATCTGCTCTTTTCGTCTTTGACTGTCAGGTGGAGTCCATTGAATCCGGAGTATGCCTTC
Source organism: Atkinsonella hypoxylon (assembly GCA_000729835.1). Lineage (NCBI taxonomy): Eukaryota > Fungi > Ascomycota > Sordariomycetes > Hypocreales > Clavicipitaceae > Atkinsonella > Atkinsonella hypoxylon. The sequence goes on from JFHB01000109.1 coordinate 48,594, forward strand.
TATCAACGGCGTATTGGAATTTGCGTTTGACGCCTCTATGGAGGCTCCATGCCGCAGTGCAAGATTCACGCCTTGCAAGTTGCCGCTACGCATGGCCGTATGGAGAGGGGTATTGTGGTTGTCGACGCTAATGATATGGAAGGCCCAGGGAAAATCTTCAACCATGTGCCTCCAAGTACTAAAGCGAGAGGTCCTGTCGGCGGCAATAAAGTGGAAGATGGAAATGGTGTTTGGACTGAACACACTCTGGGATGCGATGATCGCTTTTTCAGAAGCGGATCGCCTGAGGAGTAGTTGACCCATTTCCCAGTTTTTGAGTAGGAAAGCCAGGAAAAGGGGCATCCAGTGCCCGTATCCTAAATTTGATGGGTAGAAGTGCGAGAAGTAGCCGAGTTCCTTCATAACCAAGCTGGGAGAAAGGACCTTCGTGGCCCAGTCTCTACCGGAGCAAGGAATATCGACTCGCGCTCCCAAGTCGAGCAACAATGCCACAATTTCTAAGTTCTCGGACACGATGGCATAATGTAGGGCCGTTGCCGTTTCCCATCTCGTTGACAAATCGAATCCTACCGTGGGGAAACTTTCATGACATTCGTTGATGTTGCCCCCAAACTGAACAGACTTTCTCAGTGTGGCGGTAGCATATTTCGTCTTTTTCTTGTCCTTGACCGTGGAGGCCCATTTGATCGCATAGGAGTTGCCTTCCTTCGCGTCTCGAGTGTAGAGTTCCGGGGTTGCCATCTTGTTCCAATGCTTGGAGCATTGGCCTAAACGGCCGAGTGCCTTGCATGGAAGGTAGTCCATCACGTAGTATTTCAACTCTGTTGGCAAGCTGTTCAAGTATGATGACGGCCGAACAATCTGTCTGGAACAGGCGCTTAGAAATTCCCTCCTAGAGCAGTTTCTCAGCCTGACTGAGAGCTGCAGCGCTTTGTCGGATTTCGAATCCATGTTGTACCACAGCAAAGGCCAAAATGATACGTCACAGATTGATACTGCTTCGCGAGCGTCTCTAGGAGACGTGGGTACTTGTATCGATTACAGATTTGAGCACGCGACGTGGTGTGAACTGGGCGTTTTTAACGTATTGAAAAGGAAAGTGAGGCTGTTGCAGTTGGTATTTTGCACTGAAAGGATTGACAGCAAATTGAATCGCAGAGTGAGAGTGAACTTCTGCAGAAGAACCTAACGAATAATTGACTTGAAATTTCAAACGGAATGGGTGGGCGAACGGGGCAAAGAGGAAAAAAACAGGCGTGCTTACGTATTTGCAAGCTAAAGCTGAATTAAAGTTTCCTCTCGCATAGATGCGTTGTAGTGTAGTTTGAAAAGCGATTGGAGGCGCAGAGCGCAAAATAACGATGAATCTGACGCCTGCTGGCAACTGGCGACGGGAGCTGCTAATATTACGTGTCTCTCTTTTTTATTTGCTCTACTTCGTCTCGCTCGATTTTTTTTTTCTTTTTTTTTTTCTTTCATTCGCATCACTGTTCGAGACGTCAGATCAGACCAGGGACTAAAAAGAAGGAGTGCCAAATGCTGCTTAAACACGTTGCTTCATTGTGATGCAAGATGCATCACTTTCGGTCCACAAGGCGACCTCATGCCTTGCTTTTTTTTTTTTTTTTTTTTCCCACTAGTCCTTTAGCAGATGAGCTACGTATATTTTTGCTGTAATGACTCACTCTAATCTGAAGTAAAGAGACCAGCGGTCCTGGGCAGAACCCGCGGGTCATACTTCACTCCTTTTTCAAAAGATTATTTCTAGCAAGTGGGGTGCTACTACTTCTGGAATGTGTCGTACAATGGATCGGTTTCTAGAAGGACATGAGCGGTGGCGCGGCCACAGCTCATGTACTTTAATGGTGACATAGTTTTCTCTTTGCATCTACACATGTAAGGCCTGAGGGTGGGTAGGTGACAAGTCGCGATTTGTTCCCGTAAAACTTGCTCTGGTCTACACAAAATCCATCCATATACGCGTCTCAAAGTCCTTACTATGACTGCCGTTTTAGTTTTCATTTTTAGCAATGTCGTTAGGCAAGTGGATACTTAGGCGTCCACAATAGAATTCGGACCAGCAGCCAACCAATTGGACCCGAAGGCCGATGCCCGACGCCCGATGGCTGGTCATGAACCTTCCATCCAGCTTCCATCCAGCTTGCCAGCGCGGCGCCTCCTGGGGGCTGCGTCACCCACATCGTCACCCACATCGTCACCCACATCGTCACCCACATCGTCACATCGCCACGAACAGCTCCTAGGCCGACACCCAACTACGCAAGCATTCACGCATTCCAGAGCACCCTCTTTGCCATTTCTCCATGAGTTTTATGGCTTCCTGCACTCGACCTCGCACAGTCATGTCCAGACGCTGCCCCGTGGTCTGATTCTGGAATGCCGATTCTGCCTCATCCGACGCCGCTAGCCTCAATTCCGAAGACATACTGTAACATCGCATCTTTTATTGAATACCAACATCTTCAAAATGTCAGGAAATTACGACTCGAGGTCTCAGGAACAGGTGGAAAGCCCTTACGCGACGTTGCCGGGCACATCGCAAATGGGCTTTGTTACACACAATATGACGGCCATGAAGTCAAATCTGACACCCAGCAGGGAGGTTGCTGGTAAACATCATCGTCTTCGATGCAAGATGGCATAGAGTAGCTAACTTGGCCGTGGTTCAGGCTGCAGTCCCAGTCGGTGGATATACGAACTATTAAACAACGACTTTACCGTCTGCGATTTGTTCGAACGAGCGCGACATGCCCACTTTGATAGCACATACACATGGGACCACCCACATAAGCTTGTCATGAATGGAAACCAAAGCTTCTCAACTTCGTCGTCACGTATACTCTCCTCGATATGTCTCGACTGTCATTTCCACTTCGTCTTCAAATTGTCCTGGGATGCTATCCACATCGACTCCCTGTGCCACCCAAACCAATCATCATGGCCGCTGCGAGATAATCAGTTTCCGTGGCATCATCTGGTTTGGGTGGGGTCTGGGTCGGATCCCGAAATTGCACAAGACAATAATAAATATTACCCTTTACTTACCCGAGAACATTTTGTCTGCTCAGCACCACCCTGTACATTTCAGCTTACACTTGAAGTCTCACAACCTCGAATGCCTCAGTCGTGGATAAAACTATTGTTGGATCGAGAGGCAATATGCGAGCAACTAAGGATTGCTAAAGAGCAAGAACCGAGTCGCTACGAAAGCGCTACAGACGATTGGGCATATCAAGCAACACTGAACCTCAACACCTATCTCAAGAATTTGTTGGAATGTTCTCCTGAGGATGCTAGAAGTATATCAAAACGAAATAAGCGTTTCGCCGTTTTGTTTGGGCCTCGATGCTTTGTCATGTTTCGAGATTTGGAGTTTGCAGAAAACATCGATGTCAAAGATGGAGTGGATGAAGGTTCTTTCACCCCTTCTCCCCCGCCACCTGCGACCGGACCTTCTGGGGCCACCGAGATAGGCACATATCGATCATACTTGGAAGACGTCAGGTCTGAGGTGCAGTGTCTGATACAAAAGGCAGCCCAGGCAGCCGAACGACCTGCTATTATCACACCCGTGCTTCACGCAGATTTGGGATGTCAGGAAGTCCCAAATGTCTCTTCAAACGTTCTTGTCAATGTAGAAAGATACAAGATCATAGGAGTGCTTCCAAACGAAACCCGGGAAGCGGTTGTCAATGCGTACAAGCGGCAATGGGAACTGCTACCAAGTCGTAGAAGAGCTTTGGTGGACAGCATCATGGGCATCGCGAACGACACCGGGGACGAACTCCTCTCTGATTATGCTATTACTCAGTCTTCAGTATATGATAACCAAACTCATCGACCCCGAAATAGCGACGATGATAGTCTAGTACCGCAAGCGCTCAATTTTCTCGGCTTACAGCCTCCTAATAATCACAGCGCAGAATCTTTAATACAGGCTTTCCGACGAAAGCTTACACAAAGCCCAGCAGATGCAACCACTGCAAGGTCAATGCTCCTGATAATTGCACAAAATTCGAATGATGATATCTACCAAGCTCAGCTCTTGATGGAGGTTGATGCGAAAATGTCGTTGGACACAAGCCGAGCGATTCTTGAAGTCGTCAATACAGACGGTCCATGGCAGACTGTCTACGATGCGGCAAAGAAGAAGGTAAGACGTCCTACATCAAAGATTCAGCAACAATTTGATACTCACACCAACCACAGCTCGAAGCGAGCAAGAGCAAAGATGAAACCCAGCTTTACCTCGACGCCCTGGAAGCCATTGCAGATCATGTTTACTCTCCGGCCCTCAAGCAAGCTGCGTTGGAAATGAGACAAGAATATGGCATGTTTGGCTTCAAAAACAGTTCCAACAGTGACGAGAAGAAGCTGGCCAACTACGCGTTACCAGTCGGTCTGCACAATATTGGAAATACGTGCTACCTCAACAGTTTATTGCAATATTTATTCACTGTAAAGCCTATCAGAGACATTGTCTTCAACTATGATGATGTCAGGTTGGCGCTGACCGATGAAAGCATCAAAGCCCGATTGCTGGGAGGGAACAGAATGCAGATGGATCGTGGAGAAGCTGTTGTAGCTCAGGCTTGTGAGTTTCAGCCAGAATACCAGAATGGGCAACTTTAAAGAGCTAATGAATTTTCCTTAGTCGTCAAGGAGTTGTCGGAACTCTTCAAGGATTTAATGACCTCGAGGCAAGCTGCATCGAAGCCATCTCAGCGCTTAGCAAATGCGGTGCTTCTTTCAACACACACCCTGCTTCATAATCCGAAACCGACATCAGAACCATCCGCTGGATCAAATCCGCCTCCACTTCCTGTACGCCCTTCGCCAGCACCACCCTCCAAAGCGCTTCAAGACATTGAGATGATGAATGCCCCTACGAATCTCGTACCGGAATCCGCGGAAACGGCTAGCGATTCCAGCTCCAGGACTTTGGTTGATCACGAGGACGCAAGATCAGATCGCTCATATGAGAAGGTGGATAAGGTTGCGACCAATGTGCAGGCCAGCACGATTGAAGAGATTTCAGAAACTGGTGATGGTGATGCCACGATGCTCGAAATAGATCATGCGTCTGGAGACATCAACCAACCAACAGACACAGGAGAAACCGTCTCCAACCCACATACGAATAATGAAAATGGGGCGCAGGATATAGACATGGCTGATGTCGCTACCGAGCCCGAAACAGTCGACCAGAAAGTGCTAAATGCTCTGGAACATCAGAAAAGATCATCTGGTACAGATCAACAAGATGTCGAGGAAGTCATGGGTAGCATCATCAACCGTCTTCAGGCCGCTATTCGGCCAAGCTCGATTGACGAGAAAACGGGCATACAGCTCGAGAAGATTATGGAAACATTCTTCGTCACCACAGTCAATTACACTAAAAAATTTGACGAAACGAAATATCAGTCAGAAATCAGTTTTGACCGTGCTATTACCGCGTTCCCTGCGCCAGATGGCCCATGTTCGTTGTACGACGCCCTGGGCCGAAATTTTGATCAGCAAATTCTGGAAGACAGTAAATTATCGAGATACACTGCCATCAAGACATTACCGCCAGTATTGCATGTCTTGATTCAACGGTCACAATCTATGGGGAGTAAGAACGGCAACGCTGTGGTCATTCCCGAAGTATTGTTTCTAGACAGATACATGGACGCGCCTCATAACTCGCCCGTCTTCCGACGTCGTGTGGAAGCTTGGGCTCTCTCGGATCGCATATCTGATGTCAAGGCGCAAATTGCCAAGGTCGATTGCAATCCAAATTACATCTCATATCTAGAGAACTACTCCAAGGGGCTGGTAGAAATAGGGATTTCTGAAGGTGAGGCCGAGGTCACCACTACGGATGAAGAAACGGCAGAAATGATGTTTGCGCCAGAGGAGAATTGGGAATTTGACGGTCCTGTCGATGACGACTTTCTCCTTATCAACTCAGCCATCCTAACCGATAACAAGCAGCAGATCCCCGTCGAGCCCAAGCCCAAGCCCTTGAGCATCCGGGAAACCGATGTAGCCATTCGTCAGATGATGGAAAATGAGCTACAGCAGAGAGAGCAGATCCTCAAAGAATATCATGAGAGTTTAAAGGGAATGCCGTATCGCTTGCATGCTGTAATCTGTCATCGTGGCCAGCTGATGTCGGGGCATTACTGGGTCTGGATTCGCGATTTTGAGGAAAATCTCTGGAGATGGTACAATGACGCCGACGTTAAGGAAAACAAAGATACAAAAGAAGTTCTCGAAACCCTCAGTACCAGCGGCGAGCCTTACTTTTTGTGCTATGTTCGGGATGAAGACAAGACGGATTTTGTCGACGTGCCCAAGCGGCAGCCTGCTAGCCCTCCGTCAGAAGTGCAAGACAATCCGGCATCAGAGATACCCACCGATAAAGAAGGTGATGTGGATGCTATGGCAGAAGTCGTAGACCCCCAGGTTGCTGGCATCACATCTACCACGGGCATAGGCACGGACACGGGCACGACTACTACGGTCACACCCATTGCCGAAGAAGAATCTAGGGAGACAGATACACTTGGGATGGAAACATGAAGATCCCCGTTGCAACCAAAATGGGGCTTCATGGAATGACCAGTATTTCCCCCTATTACGCAAATGCATATATGCTGGGAGTGTAGTAAGGTTTGGGTAACAGCATAGCAGACAGCCATGCAAGCATTAGAATTATGGCATCTGTTGCAGCGCTTTAGGACATGATTGAGATTATAAATTAGGGGTATGATAGCAGCTGTTGCATGGAAAAGTGGTCATGTCACTACTGGGCTCGCAGTCATAGTCGATCTGGCCATGGACTTTCTCAACACATCGCTGCTGTTCACAATACAGAACTCAAAAATATCCATCCGATCACATTATTTACCGACCCTTAAATACAGGCTTCCTCTTCTCCTGAAACGCCTTGAGTGCCTCGTTGCGATCCTCAGTAGCCACCACCCTCTCGTACATTTCATTCTCCTTATCATGTCTGGCCCATGCCACGGCCTGCAATGCCGCGCGAATCGCCACGGGGCCACCCTCACAAATCTCCTGCGCCAGACGAACTGCCTCTGCCAGTGCGGATTTCCTAGCCGTCTCCAGAATATCGGCGTCCCGCTGATTCTTCTCCGGAACCACTTCTACTAATCTATCTGCCAGACCAAGGAAGTAGGCCTCGGGGGCAGCGACCCGACGCCCCGTGAGTATCAAGTCTCGCGCGCGCGAGAGGCCGATAATAGCGGGTAAACGGGCGGTGCCTCCCGCGCCAGGGATGATGCCCAATCTTGTTTCCGGAAGCCCAACAACCGCATTCGAGGACAAGACGCGGAAGTGCGTCGAGAGCGCGAGTTCGAGGCCGCCGCCCAGGGCCAGGGAGGAAATGGCCGAGATGGTGGGGATCTGGAGCTCTGAGAGAGCTGTGAACGTGGCGCGGAGGTTGGTCAGGAAGTCGGCGGTCCTGCAGACGGGGGACGTCAATTCAAGCACGTTGCCACAAGAAAATTCCCAGCGGAGGAGCCCAACTCACTCGGCTTGCGTGAAGCCCTTCCTCTCCTTCAGATCGGCCCCCGCGCAGAAACAGGCGTCCACCGCGCTGGCAAGCACCAGGGCTCTCGTCGGGCCGGCGTGGGCCCTCAGGCGGGACGGCGAGCCTGTCTCTTCGCCGTTGGGGCCGTATTGCGCTGCGACGTCGTCTACTTCGGCGCGCAGAACGGCCAGGAGGCCTTTTGAGAGGGCGTTGCGGGCTTCCGGGCGGTTGAGCTCGAGGACGCGGATGTGCCCTGTTTGGGCGGGGAGGTCGGTGACGCGGATGAGAGGGGTGTTGGTTGAGTAGAGGCGGTGGCTGCGGGGGATAGGCGCGAGACGCAGGCGGGGAGGCATTTTAATTGATTGCTTTCTTTCTTCTTTCTTTCTTTTTTGCTGTGAATTATTTTTGAAGGAAGGAAGGAAGGAAGGTTTGTTGGGTGATTGAGGAGGAATCTGGTTTGAAATGTGGGCTTGGGTGACGTTGCGCGGCTTGCGTCGGTACATGGACTCTGGGCCGAGGTTGGGTGTGGTAGTGAGGGACTCAATGACAAGACAAGCTGTGAGCATCTACTATATACCCAAGCTATTTGATATACAATTCACTGTGAATATACACCCAGTGGAAATGGAACCCAATGCAGGTCCTACCCCGACCTATTCGACCCTGACAAGGGCCCGTTATCCAACTTGTCAGGCTGGAACTCAAACGCCAGGTTCTCCCTCTCCCGCAAGAAGCAGTCCACCCTCTCGTCTTTCGTCCTTCCCGATGCCGCGAGGCTTTTCTCCCTCATCCTCTGCCCGATAGTCCAATCGTTCTGCTGCACATAGTCGGCGTACTGCTCACCCGCAGCTTCCGCGCGACTCATCTGCGCCAGCGCCCCAATCATGCACATGCATACCACGAGCGTGGCAAACATGCCGTTGCTCATGTACATCGGCTCCCGGGGCCCAACATGGTCTCTCTCGTTCCGCCAGCGCTCCCAGTCTTCCCATGTTGCGTTGCGCGATGCGTTCCCCGGTCGGTGCCGCCACGCCACGTCTGCCTCGCGGGGGCTGCGTGCTCGCTGGCCTTCCGTCCAGCCTATTCCGTGGTGATCGTACAGACGGCGCTTGTTAGGGTCGCTTAGGAGCTCGTTTGCCGCGACGGCCAGGCGGTAGCGCTCGAGACGGGTTGCGCTGGAGAGCTTCTGGGCTGAGACGGGCCGGTCGTGGTCGTGGGTGTCTGGGTGGTAGAGCTTCACTAGTTGGTAGAAGCGGTGTTTTGTATAGGGTGCTCCTCGCTTTGTGCCGAGGATTTCATAGGGAGTCGGGTGAGCTGCTTTTGGCCATGGCGGGATGGGATCGGGGGACTGGGGTTTCGGCGGGTGGGTGGCGTAGCATCTTGCCTTTACGGCGGTATGTGTGCAGCAGGGCTTTCTGGGTGCTGAGCAGTGCGACGATGCGAGTTGGGATAGGGAGGAGGGAAATGCACAGGTTAGGGCGGCTGGGTGTCTGGGCGGCATTGTTGTAGTAGATGATGGCGATGAAGTTGCGGCTTGCGTGCGACTGCGGGGTTTTGATGGATGATCTGGGCAGTTGCATTACATTACCTAAGCTCTACAGTGTATTGTGTGTGACATTGATGGCTGACTACATGCATCAATGCTCGTCACCACTCTTTGCTTATATGATGGCTGGATATCGATGACGATCAAACACGCCCACTTTGGGCGGCAATTCCTAGAACTACGTCCATCTCATCAAGCAGGCCGGAGAAACTGCCCAGAAGCGCCGTGTCAGAAGGCCCATGATTCAACGAGCCGCAAGCTTATGCATCATGGCGCTATAGTATTTCTGTGGCCCTTTGTCAGTCATTCCGCTTGCGAAAACTGGCCTGTTCAGGTTACACGCTGGGAATCACGTACTGTTTCTGCCCCAGCCCCAACCGAGCGTATCTTAGACGCGAGCCATCCTGGCACAGGTCCGCGCTCGACGTCAAATCGTGCGTCTTCATCACTGACACTGTCATTGAAGACGATCTCGCGCGGCAGGTGAGGAAATCGAACGGCCGGTCTTCCGATCCCAACCGCATCGCAGGCGCCACTGGAGATGGCTTCATTGATGCCCACGCGGCTGCGAATCCCGCCCGTTATAATCAGCACCAGGTCCGGAAACCTGCGGCGGATCTCCTCGCCGGCTTTTCGGAAAAAGCCCTCTCGCGCGGCCGTTCTTGAGGTCTTGGTCTCGGACTCGTGGGTCGTGTATTCGGTGCTAAGCATCTGGAGCAGAGATCTAATTAGAGTGCACTCCACTCATAACAAGGCCATTCTGCCGCACCTTGGGGTCTTCGAAAGAGCCTCCGCTCAGTTGGATGTAGTCCACGGCTTCTTCATGGATGAGTTGTACGTGTCTTATGAATTCCTCAAATGCGTCAGAGCTCGCGCTGTCCCTGTCAGCGCTGTTGAGTTTGACACCCACGCAAAACGTCGACGGAACATGTTGTCGAATCGCTCGTATCGTTCGCAGGAGGAGTTCCGCTCGTTTGTCGACTGATCCTCCGAACTCGTCTTCCCGCCTGTTACTGTCGGGCGACAAGAATTGAGATATCAGGAACCCATCTATTACCTCCAGTTAGCTGTGTGCTTTCTGCATCCTCTATTCTCGTCCTCGATGGAGATGGCGCCGTACGTCCCGCGTGTATCTCGACACCACTGAATCCGGATTGTGAGGCTAATACAGCTGCCCGGCAGAATTGGGAGATGACGACATAGATCTGGGTTCGGGTCATTTCTTGTGGTGTGCCGAATATTAATATTCGTGCGGCGGAGGCGATTAGGTTGTCACCTAGTTGGAGAGGAATGGCGCTCGGTGCAAGAGTCTTTGAACAGTAGGAGCGCGATCCTGCGCCGATGGGCGACTGACGCCCTGGATGGTTTCTGCAGTGTCGCGGTCAATATCATTGCCAGAAAGCTTTGCCAAGGTCAGACTCACATCTGCGCGATGATATGGCACCCTTGCTTCCGCACATCTTCTGTCCATGGGGCCCATCGCTTTATAATATCTTCATCAACCATCTCGTCCAGGACTGTAACATCGCCCCGGGCTCCGAGATATCTATCATCAACCATAATGTTCCCTCAACCTTGCGCGTCAGCTATCGGTCGCTGTCCCGACGGGGATGCTCTGCTCTCACCGGTGACCAACGCAGACCATCCCCCCGCGGCCCAATGCTTGTATATCTCAATCTGTTCAGGCGTTGGGCTTCCGTGGACGGCCATCTTTTCGGACATGGCTGACTTGATGATGCGATTGCTGAGCGACAAGCCACATGGTAACATGAGAGAACGTCCCGCTAAGGATGATTTCGACTTAGAGTGTGGTAGAGACATGCTTGGTGGGCGTGGCACTGTATGGGCAGGCTGACGAGCTACTTGAGAAATGTAACATGCGGCAAGAATCACCGTTTTTAAATGTGAAACCTGTCACCATCATGAAGTCGTTGCTCATCCAGCAAAGGAGTGAATCTCCTTGCCCAATTGGCGCCCCACCTCAAATGGGGTTTTACCGACTACTCGGAGCATCTTCACCCGGAGTAACTTTCAGGGGTGGTTAGCGCCGGACAGATTCGACATTTCGGCTCTGGAGATGAACGTCTCGTGCCGCGAATCATTACTTGCAGCACGGTTCTGCTTGAGATATGGCCTCGAGAGGAGTAGACATATATGATTCTGGAAACTTGCCAATTGGATAGATATCATGAAGGAATTGTGATGAAACACGACGTCTTTATCGCCACCGTGCTTACGTTCATATGGAGACCACTTCAGTCATCATTGTTGGCGCAGGTCCTTCTGGCCTTGCCCTTGGTCTTGCACTGGCAAGATTTCGAGTCAAGGTATGAGTCTGGTCCAATGATGTGTCCGACTGTCCTCCGAAATGCTCATTTTCCACCATCCCAGTCTGTGATATTGGAACGAGAGGCAGAGATCACGGCCGACCCACGAGGTGTATATTTGACCGGCGATGCCATAAGAATTCTGTATGACTTGGGCGTAGGGGATGATCTCCGCCGCATTGGCCACGGTATGTGGTTGCCCAGAATGATGCATCTATGACACTTTCCGGGCCTGCAGCTAATGTATATGACAGAGCTTCAGGAGGTCAACTTCCACAAATCAACCTGGACGAAAAACCCTTTCTTCATACTCGAGATTGGGACCTTGAACGAGTTGGAACAAATCGTGCCCGAGGGCATCTTACAGGTTCAGCCTCGACTGGGTAAGCTCGATGTTGCGTCCGTAATGCCACAAGAGAGCCAAAATCGTCTGATAATAAGCAGAGCAAGCTCTACGACAGAGAATTGAACAATCCGAATGGTGTTCGCTGCGAACAGGGTGTGAAGTCATTCACATGCAGAGCCAAGACCCGCCCACGGTCAAATATGTGATGAAAGACGGTGCCACATCCCTTATACAAGGAGAATGGCTCATTGGTGCGGATGGTAAGGCCGGCATCGTACGCAAACACTTCCTCGAGCCAACTGTTGGTGTCAAGCAAGAAGTCGGAAGGTACCCTTACGACGGCACATGGGTTGCCGCCAACCTGAAGATATCCTTATTGACGCCGGAGACGCACCCGGACCTTCCTCTCTGGCAGCTGGGATACACACCAGAACAAGTGTATGACCTCTTTTGGCCTATAAATTGGCATTTCTGCAGCCCGCCGGGGAAAGCAACAGCGGCCGGCCGATTCGGTCCGTACGAGGATAGGTTTTGGCGTCACGAATTCAGACAAGATGAGTGGAATGATGAAATGGACGCGGAGTCGCTCCTTTGGGAGCACATCACACCGATGATAACACGAGAATGCGATGACGCCGGCCGCAAATTTGGCAGTCCTGTCTCGTACCCTCGAGAGTGCATCAAGGTCCTGCGATGCAGACCTTTCAGATTCACACACAGGGTGGTGAACCGGTGGTTTCACAAGCGGATAATCCTCATTGGAGATGCCGCGCACGTCTTTCCCCCCTTTGCAGGGCAGGGCATCGCGAGCGGCATTCGCGATGCCCATCAGCTGGCATGGCGTCTGGCACTGATCATGCGGCAAACAGCCGCGGTCGGTCTGGGAAGAACATTCGAAGAGGGCATCTTGCAGACTTGGGTTATGGAGCGGCGCAGAAGTGTGGACGATGTAGCGTTACTCTCCATGCTTAATGGAAGGATGTGCAACAATCAGCCCGCCTGGTGGTTGTTGGCTTTATTGTGGTTCAAATGGATCATGGATCGCATTCCGTTTCTGCCCCGGTTGCCAGATCCGCAGGGTATGCTGGAGCGTCGAGGCTATACGACTGTCAAGGGAGGGTTCTTCATCGCCCGGCTCTACGGAGGCGCTCGCCTGGCTCAGATACGTGTCGTGGCCTCCGACGGACAAGAAGCTGCCCTGTCAGACACTCTCCTACACCAAAGTACCGGGATCTTCACATTGTTGCTCATCTTGAAGCACGGAGATGAGCTGGAGCGCGGATATCAGGAAGCCAAGTCCGCGGTCATGGACGCCTCAATTGACCGGGGCATTATATCTGAAGATTCTATCGTGCTACTTTCCCCTCAAACGACGGGCTCACGATCTGGTGAACGCTCGACCATCAAACAAGAGGAAGGATCGCGCGTTGTTCAGCACGCGGAAGGAGATGAACAAGGGTCGTCCTATATGCGGAGACTAGGTTTTGCAACCAAGTTTGTCATCGTACGACCCGACTTCTACGTCTATGCCTGCGCTGGGAACGCGGAAGTACTACGAGAATGTCTGGAAAAGCTCAGGGACTCGTTACATTCTGCATGATGGCACATTTATCTGTGGTAGCGTTTTGTTAGCATTTGACCCGCTTGTTAATAGCATGATGCATGTGATCGCAGCTGATCACACAATGAAATGTAGCATTCAAACGACCAAATGTGGCGATCATCTTTCCGTGATCTCGAACATTAACGCATTCCGGCTTGTAAATGGATGGTTGGTGTCGAGTAATGTGGGAAGGACTCGGAATTTTCTTTTCTTTTTTTTTTTTTAAGAAGGGAAGAAAAAGCACGATTCTCAGTTATCATATTTTGTATGGCAGGCACCCACCAATTTTGCATGTACAATTTATGGTACTACGGCGACTACCCCAGAATCACTATATCCAGCGAGTGAAGATCTGAAGTACAATTGTTTGGACACATAAGATGATCTTTGTTAGAAGCTGAACCCTTGACACTATGATTAGCTTCAGATGTCTGCCAGGTAATGTTTTGCAGAGCAAGTCCTTACTCGAACTGCAATTTGTTTTCGAGGACTCCGACCTTGTCCATCTCCACTTCAATCACGTCGCCATCCTGGAGGAAGGTCTTTGGCTTCCGAAAAGCGCCCACGCCAGCTGCAGTGCCCGTCATGACCGCTGTTCCCCTTGGAATTGTGGTGCCTGCATGTGTTAGCCAGGCTGAACGGCCTGAATCAGAGCTCAATGTATCGTTGCTAACCTTGACTCATATGGCTGAGGATGGCTTCCGGCGAGAAAATCATGTCGTCCATGAAATTCGCAATCTGCCTAACTTCTCCGTTCACTCTCGTTGTCAAGCCAGTCAACCGAGCGCTCTCGAACAGCTTCGGGCTGATCAAAGTAGGGCCTATGGGGGCAAATTTGTCGAATGCCTTGGCGAAGAAGAACTGACCGGCACAGTTCCTATCTAGTTGGAACAGACGACAAGACAAGTCGTTGCCGACAGTGTATCCTAGGATGTAGTCCTTCGCGTCTTGAACCGACACGTCGCGACAGTCCTTTGACGTGACGAAAACTAGTTCTCCCTGCACAGCAATTGACGAGATGGTCAATACATTCGTGGTTCGAAGGCGAAATATCAAGTGAAAGCATTGGAAGAGCTTCACTTACCTCGTAGTCGAGCATGCTTTTGGCGCAAAAGTCATTGATGGGTATGCCTTCTCCAGGGTGGGCTAAAGACATGGCAGGCTTCACCCAGAGCGGGGGATAGGAGGGGATCTTCAGCTACTAGGGAATTAGCTCCTTTGAGTCCTTTGGGGTTTTTAAGACAAGATTGTGTTGGATGAATTGCATGACACCTACACCTGCTTCCTTTGCATGACTTCGGTAGTTCAGTCCAACGCAATATATAGGTATGTCGTCTCGCGGTAGCGGTGCTAACAACTGTATTTAAATACGCTAGCATCAGAAAACTGCGTTCCAAGCGTCGTTACATTTTGGCCAGAGACAGTAACAGACCCGATGGACGGTGGCTGGACACTCGTCTTTGCCGCTTAAGAGCGAGTCCATTGTTCGGAATGCGGACATTTGGGTCCCAGGTGAGGGTATACTAGAATCAGGCGCAATGTCGGCAAAGTAAACTTGCCCGTCCTCGCCTTGGAATCGAACGAGGCGCGAAAAGGACGACATGATGGATGATGGGAGGAAATCAACGGTGGTTGAGCAGATGAGCGGACTTGCGAGGTGTTGAAGATTTAACCCGGTTCTAGCGCGTCAACTGTGGCATTGAACACACCCATCGCTATTCAGTAGGACATGCTCTGCATGGTATATATGCAATAGAACAGTGTAGGCATGCATGCCTGTTTCTAAAGCTACCGTTAATTGATAATACTCGCATTAATCTGAGCATATGTGCTGAAACAGGTTGTGGAAAGACTCCACCTGCAACCTGATCAGCGAAACCCCCCCCCCCCTCCCTCTCCCCACCCATTTTCTTTCCCCACCACGAGCGCCTCACGTCTCGGACGAACTTTGCTTCTTCATATTTCTCCTCGGCAGGATTGTGGGAAAGCTCCCAACCCACTTTCAACCCTTTTCAGCCTCAGGTGGTCTGTTCAACATCTTCCCTCCCCATATTAATGTTATCGAGCCATGGTTGGTCAAAGCAGAGTCTGCGACAATTGCATAAGGTAATGCATCTGGCTGGGAAAGGCGTTGGTTTTCTTCTCTTGACTGACTCCTGAAAGAAAAAAAGTCAAATGTAGGGGCCACGTCTCGCTAGTAGTCTCTGATCAAGCCCAGCGACATCACCGGCATCATCGAAGCGGCTTATTTAAGGCAACATAATGGCCATTTTTCACTGAAATCCTACTCGCAGGCGACCAGCTACGGCCGACATGCTCAAGATGTCTCGGCCAAGGACACACATGTGTTTATTCGTCAACGCGGCGTAAGCCGGGCCCTGCGCGTGGTTTCCGCCGAGGCGGGTCTACGTCTTCCAGTCAATTACAAAGATACTCCGATGATCCATGTACCTTTTCCCCGAGATAACAGCGCAATCCCCTCTATCTGATCAAATCTGATGTCACGCTTCAAGCACAACCAGAATCGCCGCATATTCATGAATCAACAGACCCAGCGTATAGTGATGCCGCTGTGTCGCTTTCACCAGCTGGATACAACGTCAATGATGATCCGAGCCCCGCATCAAATGCCGAATCGTTCCACACGAGCTCCATCGCTACCAACTCCTCTGGTCGGCTTATTGTCCTTCCATGGGAGGAATCTCTACTGTACGTCCAACCAGATGCGTAGAGACTGCTGTAAGACGAAGTTAGTGACTGTGTCACCGGCACTGATAGGCTAGGAAAGTTCTTCGATTTCTTCCACAACGCTTTGCCAATCATGTCTAGGACCAGATTCTACGTTGCACTGGAAGCAAAGCAGATCAGTCGTGACCTGATACTGGCGATTGTTTTTGTAACAGCCAAGCTGCTAGGTTTCTCTTTTGTTTCTGACACAGGAAATATTGATGCCCACCTTGACGAGTTACTCAGCCTAGGGTCCCTTGAAGAGGATGTCTTGTGCGAGACACCGAGTTTGGACAAGCTTCGCAAAGCATGCCTTCTGGCCTATTATGAATACCACCAGTTTCCTGGCCCCAATGCCTGGATGCGGATCGGGAAGATCACTCGGATAGCGTATTGGATTGGTCTAGATCACCTCGATGACAAGCGTCTCGCTAATAGCCTCGGTGAACAAGGAGGTATCGAGGACTGGCGCCTCGTGTGGTGGTGCATCTACCGCTTGGACTCGTATGCAAACCTGGCGGCAGGAACACCATACCAGATCGACGAAAAACTCGTAAGCACCCAGATTCTTCAAAATCAACAACTTGACGCGTTGGTTACAAACGATATCGTTGTCGATGACGGTGCATTATCTCTACCTTCAAACCCTAGTGATCTATACAAACTCGCTTCCAAAGTTTCGTACCAAAGCCCTCAAACTCGACTTTTCAACCTACACATTATAACTGTTACTGCTCTGCGCCAGGCCGGCAGGCTGCTGTTTGTGCGCTCACGAAGGTCAGGGGTGACTACAGCGACGAGTATTTGCCAGATAGAAAGGAACATATCTCTTCTTTGCCTCGCATTACCTTCAAACTACCTCCATCCTGCGCGCGGGTTCTATGCTGAAGAATCGAGTCCTGAGCATCAAGCACGAATTGTTATCATCCTGCACCTCTCAATGGCTCAACTCGTTGTGACCATTTACCAGTGCGTCATTGAGGAAGGGACGAATGAGTGGCTGCTCAGTTGGCAAAAGAATCTGGAGGCTTGCCAAAAGGTTGCGTTTGTAGCGGAAAAACTGGACTGTACCTTCATAATTGGAATGGATCCAGCGATATCGCTCATTATCTTCACGGCGCTTATTTTCCTAAACCTCCAGATCAAATGTGCCGCCTTGGATACTTCTCATTTTGGGACCAAAGTAAATCATTGCACGAGTGTACTTCTTCAACGGCTGGAACAGTTGGCGGAAGTATGGATGCTACCCAAGCTTCTCATATGTAAGCCGCAACCTGTCATTCCACTTGACGACTGTACCGAGAGCTCATAGACGCAATACTAATTCATTTTAGTGTCGTACAAGAGCGTCAATGAAGCATTGAAAAGCTCGCTGAGTCAGGAAGATGTTCAAACCATATTGCATAGATTCGAAGCGCCAATGCATCCGCGATGGATCAGATTTTTGTCATCCGCCTCAATTAGATAATGAGACTACTACCGAGTCAGAATATCTGACAACATTCGTCCACTCATTTTCATAACTAGTTCGAAGAGCTTCTTAACTGATAAGGAATGCGAATGTTATTTGAGATTGTGCAATTATGTAAGGCTATGTCTGGGCTCAAGCTTTTCTTGCCCTCCTTTGAAGTCGCACGAATAGCTGAGACTGTTTCCAAAACCATGCAGCATGGGTTCGCCATTCCGGCACATCTGAGGCCCAGTGCACTTCATAGTGGCGAAAGAGCTGTGGTATGAACTTGCCCATCTCCATGATGGATATGTTCCTCCCAATACAGGTGCGAGAACCATGTCCAAACTTGGTAAATTCGAAAGTGTTAGTGTTTTCTCTGCATACTAGGGAGTTGAAAGAAATTCTCACAGGAATATAGCTGCGATCCATCATCTTGAGTTGCTCAGGCGAAGCTTCGAGCCATCGTTCTGGACGAAACTCTTCCGCATCCTCGCCGAATACCTCCTTATCCATGTGCACCACGGGCGCGGAAACGCTCACATTGGTTCCGCCCCGGAGCTTGTATCCGCAGATTTCCGCTCCTTCGGGAGGGACAAATCTCTCGAGAGGAAAACCCACCGCTGGGTGCATGCGCATGGCTTCCTTGACAATGGCTTGGCTGGAGCGGAATTAATGCTAAGCGCGCATTGTGCAGCCATCAGAGCGAGACTTACAAGTACGGCAACTTTAAGCTCTCCTGGTAAGTGACGGACTCGGACAGCTGTCCCGAGCGATCAGCTCTATCAATCTCGTTTATTAAATTCGTCTTGACCCGCGGGTTGCGGATGACGTAGTAGACGATTGCGCGCAACGATATCCCGGTGGTGTCACTTCCGGCAAGTCTGCTCGGTGTTAGGTACGAAGGGGTGCTCAACTTCACGTGTCGACTTACAAATTGTTCAGTAAGTGGTTGATCATGTCTCTGTGGGAAGTTTTGCCACTCGCGTCCTGCTTCTGTCGAAGTTGCGATAGGAAGTCAGTCCTATCCGGTTCTTTCGGAGTCTGGTCATACTTGGCGAGCTCCGTTTCGGTGATCTACGATGAAGACAACGGCATCAGCAAGCTTGAACCGTAAAGTTCCAGTACAAGTGCTCATGTTCTTGCCTTCAAGAATTTCTCCATTGTATCAGGAAGAAGTCGGCTCGCCCAAGGAGACACCGTGGCCGCTGCTAAAAGCCTCACGAGCCACTCCGACTGACCGATTACTTTGACATACTCGAGACCATGGTCGATCTTCCCAATCATACCATCTACGTCCTGCCTCCTTTCGAGAAAGCCGAAGCGGCGTCGGAACGTTATGCTCCCGATGACGTCGAACGCATACCACTGCAGCCAATGCGCGAAATTGAGCTTTTTCCCCGCCAGATCGTCCATGGCACTCATGAAAATGCCAGTGCATTCATCAGCATATACCTCAAAGTTGCGCATGTTCGTCGCGGAGAAAATTTGCGCGACTGGGCTTTTGAGCGCCTTGTGAACCTGCGGGTCCCGCTCGGTGAACATGCTGTCCATGCGTTTCCCTTGGTATTTTGGCGACATGGTCGTGTAGAACGGGGTCTGGAAGGCAGGTCAGCTGGGTGAAGGCGCGCAAAGTGCTCTCGAGGCGCAACGCGGTGATGTTACTTTTTGGAAGTTTTTCCCGATCCCATATATGACGGGGATCATGGCTGGATCAGAGACCGAAACGTGGTACGGCCCTGTCCGTACAATCTTGCCGTATCGTTTGTGGAGTTGTCGGTATTTCGAAGGGGCATCGCCCTTCCTTACGAGGCTGATGCGGAATAGCGACGAGTATCTCGCTAGCCACGGACCTGGCACGCTCGCCAGATCGGCTCGACATCTTGCTCGAAGGAAATGGAGGACCAGGCCAAACAAGACGACACTTCCCCAGAGCCTCCAATCTGATTCCATTATTATTGGCTTAATGGGATAATCTCGCGCGTCTAGGTTATATACACTTTACCTGCTCTATCTCGAGGAGCCATGGTTTAAATAGTCTGCAAAGGATGATGTCCGTCTTGGATGGTATGGACCAAATGTCGTCGAACCGTCCAAAAAGACGGCGCTCGCCTCGCCTTGCAGGAAGATACTCCGACTGAACAATACGCCGGCTCCATAAAGGGAGTGCCGCGCAAGTTAGTTGCTCCGGCCCCGCCTCGCCTTACCCCGCAGTCGTGCCGGCGTCAGATCAGGTCCGTGCTGATGTGCCGGTTGACTGACGATCGACGACTTGTACCTTGCTTCAGATTCACCGCTAAGTGGCTTTGCATCGCTGACCGGTCATACTGTGAGACGAGACGAGCCGAGAACGGGACAGACAGTTCTGCCGTGCACAGACGCGCCGTACGGAGTAT
Organism: Atkinsonella hypoxylon; assembly: GCA_000729835.1. Classification (NCBI taxonomy): domain Eukaryota; kingdom Fungi; phylum Ascomycota; class Sordariomycetes; order Hypocreales; family Clavicipitaceae; genus Atkinsonella; species Atkinsonella hypoxylon. The sequence continues at coordinate 68,547 of JFHB01000109.1, forward strand.
TGTGATGCCATATGGTTGAGGGTGAGTCCAAGACCGAAGTACGGAGCTCCATGCGCAAAAGACAGATTCCTTCGATGAACACGTCTAGTGCTATGTCATCCAAGGAGACAATTGTCCCTCTTCGAGATTGAACAGCACGCACGTTAGTTTGCCACGATGAAAACAGGAGTCTCATGTTTGTTCTTTTTAACAATGTCAATTGTCAAACTACATGAGACATGCTAATATTGATCCTATCGCGAATGGGACTTAAAATCAAGACTTCCAAATTGATCCACCTCTTTTTCATCACGGACGTCTTACATCCTTCGTGATCATCTCTGCAAAATCCGACGGCACTTCAGGGCCCCAGATAGAGAACGGCCCCAGCACATCTCTCCTCTGCGGAGTGCTCCGGTTGACCACATCGCCATCCGCATAGTGCTCAACCTTGAACCCGCTAGGATCCTCCCAGTAATCGAAGATCTGGCTCCCGAGCACGTGCCTTCCGACGCCCCAGATGCTCTTGTAGCCCTTCTTAGCCAGCCATTGGTGGCCGAGGAGCTGCGTGTCGAAATCCGCGACCTCGTACGAGGTATGGTGCATGAACGTCTTGGTCTGGTGCGGCGCCGCTCGCTGCATAAAGAAGGAGTGGTGGTCTGTGTACGCCTCGCCGAGGTCGAGGTGCATGAAGGTCAGGACGTCGACGTTGGAGAAGTCCCAGTGGTAGAGCACGTCAGACGGGACAAAGTTGAAGTTGCTCGTGTACCAGGCCAGCTCGTTGTCGAAATCGGGAACGACGTAGCCGACGTGTCCTAACTTGTGGACAAGTGCTGGGCCAGGATGATATCGCTGGAACTGGCCTGCTTTCGCATACAACATAACATCAGCCTCCTGACACGTAATCTTTTGGTCCCGGCTCGGCTCGTGACCTGACTCACCTCGTCTGGGCTTTATAAACGGCTTGTTGTAGGGTCCTTGGCTTTCATGCGTAGCCGATGGCTCCTCCCCGCCAGCTTCGCGTTCTTCCTGCCCATACACGACGTGGAAGAAGGTATTATCAGGGCGGTTGAACGTGATGATCTTGCCCCCGCCGGGCGCATCGTCCAGCCGTCCAACCTTGGCCCCAGGGATCCTAGCCGCCTTCTCAAAGTCCTCCTCCGACGCTGCGACAAAAGCCACCCCGCCAAAGCTAGGCTTCCCGTTCGTGCTCTGCGACGCAACATAGACATAGGGATCGACGCCGTATCCGCGGAAGTAGACGGTGTCCTCGGTCCGGTGCGCCTCGACAAAGCCAAAGTCGATGGCGAACTGCGTCCACTTGGCCAGGTCTGGATGTTTAAAGTACACGTGGCTGATGCGCTTGAGCTGGACCTTTGACGGGTCATTGGCGATGGGGGGAATCAACATGTTTGGCATGATGGTCTCACGTAGGGATCGTGGCAGTTTGGAAAGGACGGCGAGCGCAAAGGACGCGACGAACCACATGTTCAGCAGGGCGTTGAGAGTTCAGGACTGCCTTTTTTCAACGTGCGTATGGGGGATGGGGGACGCATTATCTAGCAATATTTTAGTTCTCATGAACATCGGTAGAACTGGAGTATCCCATCTACTGATTCCATATCGGAGGAAGCGCTGCTCGAATGGCCTGTTCCCCGGTCGGAGCATCTTTTGACAGGAATCTCTCCGGGAGTGGAGTATCGAATAGTGGGGGTTTTTTTTCCTTTTTTTTTTTTTCCCTTGGCAATGGCACATTGTAAGTATTAGAACAAGCCGTGGATGAGTGTGGAAATTAGTCCGCGATTGAATTCCCTTGAATTTCTCCGCATAACATCTGCCTGATCTTGTGGACTATCGTCGGCTGAGCTGTTGCCCGGTGTATACTGGGGTAAACCTGGGCTTTAGTCTACAATTGTAAAACCCCAGTGGGTGTGGGAAATGTGGGCGGATTTAGGATGGAAAAAAAAAATTAACCAACGGCTGTCCGAATTGCAGGGTCTCGGGAAGCACAAGTTGCTAATGATACTTGCTTGTGATTCTTATGGCTTTCGATACCTAGCAGTTTTATGTGATGATGGTATTGTATCAATTGATCTCGTCTTGTATGCATAGTCTTTATTGGCAGTGGACGACCCCGATTGTCCGTCTCGGGCTAAGAATGCCGCAATCGCCAATCTGGCCAGCGCCGTCCTTCGTCGCATTTCGAGAGACAACTTCACAGCACTTGGATGGAAGCGGTTTTACTTTCAAGTAAAAATTTGTCTTCCCACACGGCAGTCCCTGCAACAACTAACAATTTTGTATCGTACAGCATAACCACCCGTCAAGAACAGCACTTGTATCTAGACGAGGTTATTCTCTTACCATCATGATTACAACTTGTTCTTCAAATCCTCCGCAGCGCCCTTTGCCTTGCCACGCGCCTCAGCAGCAGCGCCCTTAGCTTGGCCTTTCACTTCCTCGGCCTTGCCCTGCGCTTGACCCTTCAGCTCCTCGGCCTTGCCCTTGCTACCCCCAACGACAGTGTCGGCACCTTCCTTGACTTTGCTTCCCACGGTAGCTATGCATCCTCGTCAGCGTCCATTGACCAGTTTTCCCCGACGTCAAATCGAAGGAGGGGGGGTACCAGGCCCACCAGCAGCTTCAAGTCCAGGGAGGACAATGTTATCAGTGACGGTGCGGTCAACGGTCTTCAATCCATCTTTGACGCTCTCTGTCGGTGATTTTCGCATCGCAATAGTTGTGCTGAATGCTCGAGGACCTTGGACTGTCATGCCTCTGCACATAGGCATGACAGCGCGCAGAGTTCGTTCTGTGAGGAAAGACATGATGGCTGTGAGCGGATCCAGATAATTCGGGTACTCGAAACGGTCAGGATAGTAGGTTCGCTTTCTCAGACGAAAAATTACTGGAAACGAATGAAAGATTGCTGCCCGGGTGTTTTTTTTACTTTTATAAGATGACAGGCGCAAGGCGTTAACCCTGCTTTCTTCGGATAACGCTGTGGGAAGGTGCACGCATGATGTCATGACAATGGGTTGAGCGCGGGGCAAAAGCTCCTATTCGCTGGAGAATGGGCCAGCAACAGTGCCAGATGCGGGAATGACGCAACTTGACTTGCGCCCCTGCTTGGGACGATTGCCGGTTGGTGGAAACTGATCGAGATCGGCGCGAGAATGATTCACTTGCAGTAGCTTTTCGTTGATCCAGAGATTCTGCCTATAGTGCTCAGCAGCGTTTGAGTGATACTATTCGGGCACGTTGGCCTGTATGCTTGCTGGGCACTGTGACAGTCTTACTTCTGGGAGCAATTGCCGTTCAATTGCCATCTCGACCGACTGGACGGGGAAGCTTTTCTGTAGATTGGCTTCATTGATTTGCGCAGTGGCAACGAAATGTTCCTGCATGGTCGCACAAAGCGATCCACAAAGCCATCCGTTTTGAATCTTACAGAAAAGTGAACTCTGAGTTTGTGACAATGGGGCAATTATCACACATGAACATATTGATGTCCATAGTACAGACAGAAACAGGATCCTTGTTGTTGAGCATCATACTACTCTTTGTCGTTCGTGGTATGCAGCAGTCATAGCTTCTCGAAACGGCCGCCTGTCTGTCTATCGGTTTGTCCTTCACTCCACGCCCACATTAAATCCCATTGTTCGTCCTTTATTTACGCCCCGCTTTCCACCCTCCATGCCATGATTATTCCTTGTCCAATCGCACTGCAGGACTATTCCGTATGAAGTTCAGGTCGACCTTGTGGCCCAGCAGTTCACGAATGTTGGAAATGCCGTATTTGATCATGGTGGGTCGTTCGAGTGATAGACCCCAGCCGAAGACGCGCATATCCTTGCTGCATGGAGGGTAAGCCTTAGATCCGGACAGAGACATAAAGACAACATGTTGACTTACGGGAGGCCCATGGATTCTAACATTTCGGCTCGAAACATGCCGCTGTTACCGATTTCAACCAGCTTTCCAAGGCCCTTGTCTGCTGAACGTTAGTAATCTTCACATTGGATTTATAAAGAATTGCGAAGATGCAGACTTACGGTAAGAGAAAATTTCCATGCTAGGTTCAGTGTCTACCACCAAAACTTGGTCAATATCAATTTAGAAAACACATTACACATTAGAATGTCAATGGGACTCACAAGGGTTATAGGCACACTTGTACTTGAGGTCGGTGATACCCATCTTGCCGAAGAAAATGTCCATAAACTGCCCGATTTAGCAAGTCAACCTCCACTGGCGGGACTCCCTATGCGTCTCACCTCCATAAGACCACCCAAGGTAAGGTTATAATCCGCAATCACACCCTCAACTTGATGGAACTCAGCCAAATGGGTGGCGTCAACGGTCTCGTTACGGAAGACGCGATCAATGGAGAAATAGCGCGCTGGTGGCGGACGACCATCGGGGCCCTTCTGCTGTGCCAGTTTGTACAGCATGTTGGCACTGATCGCAGTGGTGTGCGTTCGAAGGACGAGTTTTCGAGATTCGTCACCCGACCAAGGGTATCGGTAACCTATTGAGCCGTATTTTCCGTTCTATGTCCTGGTTAGAACTTTGACTATCTGATGTCCGATGTCATAATAGTTGAATACATACTTGGTGGACTTCCTTGACATTATCCCAGTATGCCTTATAATCCGCCTTGTCGCTCTCATCCTCAGCCCTGGGCATATCTGCCAACTGAGGGTCAGAGACGTAGAACTGAGAAACAACATTAGTCTCAGTTATGGTTATGATGTCCCTCCTATGCAAATTCTTCCCGCATTACTCACAGTGTCCTGCATATCACGAGCAGGGTGTTGCTGGGGGACAAAAAGCGTATCAAAATTCCAGAAGCCAGATTCAACAAACCTTGACCGCAATCGATTAGCAACCCACGCGTGTCATCGAGCTTAAGTGACTATGAACATACTTGTCTGTGGGCATTTCCTGGAAACCCATTTCGAAGAAGATCTGTCTGAGCTCTGAGCGAACCTTATTCAAGGGGTGCAGGGCTCCAGATTGCTGATCGGCACCCAAGGCCTTGAAATTATATCCTTTGAAAGTAGCAGTCTTCCATGAACCGCTGGCAATCATCTCGGCGGTTAAGTCAGTAGCAAGCTCGGGGATCTTGAGAGCGAATTTGTCGCCTTTTTCAATTTTGAAGCTGATGATCTTTTGTGTTCGGACAAGCTTGCGTTTCTTCAGGTCAGCCAACGTCTTGGCATCGGGGTACGTCCGCGTCGACTGAATGATTTGCATCTGTTCCTTGGTAGTATCCTGAATGGAGTCTCTCTGAGTTTCCGTATTAGTCCAGGTCCTTTATATAATGCCTAATCTTCATGCACATATATTTTCAACTCACAGCCGCCTTAAATTTGCCATCTGCGATATCGGTCATATCAGCCACACCGTATCACACAGCTCGAGTTCGACAACGAATCTAGGCGCTCAGGTAGACTTACCTTGAGTTTTTGATATCCATTTCTCTCTAAAAGCTCTGCCTTGGCCAATTTTAACGACGTTTTTGTCACCAATAGCCTTCTCAAGCTCTTGGATGGTCAGCCCCTCCATGGCGGCCCGCAAGGTCTCGAATACACGAGCCTCGTGGCTGCCATTGGCGGCGATCTGCTCGCCTTCGGATTCCAAGAGAGCCTCTTCACGGTCGAGCGTCTCATACTTCACCATTTCCCGCGAAGCGAGTCTGTCCAGAGCTCCTTTGACATCGGTGGATGGCGTCGATGGAAAGGCTTCGGAGGAGAGGAGGGGTGATTTGTTGTCGAGGGCGTGAAGGATCTGGGTGGCGAGGTCCCTGGCCGGGACGGGAGATTGTGCCACCATTTTAGAATAGTATTCCTCGTCTGTGGGTTGAGTTCTTTGCGACGCCCACGGCGAGAAGCTGGTGACAGTGCCTTGCGTGGTGGGATGGATGATGGGATTACTTGAGTCACAAATTATGTCCCGCCGGTCCCCTAAGAATTTCCCTTGGTCTACGGAATGTGCCCCGCCAGTCAGCCCAAGCTGCCAAACGCCGACCTTCAAGGTGGGGCTCCGAATGTCGCCGCTCTTGGTACAGGGCTCACATTAATTATACTACCTACCTAGGTAGGTAGTTAGTACTGTGTATTCTGTCTGATACTCGGTCCCAGGAGATCTAAGCTGAACATAACTTGTGGCTTGGCGCCCGGGTTTTGTGACACTGAAATCGCCCATGTACGGAATAAGGCAAACATAATACACATTTGTTCCTGAAGAATGTTAAGATACGACACGAAACGACGAGTTGCAACCGTGACCACTAAAGCGAAGCGTTATCAGTTAGATGCAAAACATGTAAGGTTAACTCCAGACCGCTAATCATGTCTCGAATAGGCCATTTTACCCGCTTGACAACCAGTAATTAAGTACATTTTTGCGTCGGATAATGCTTCTAGCTACAGGGTAGGCTTTGTCAAAGTCGGCAGTGGCACCAAAATAATGCAAACTCCAAAGCATAACAAGCAGCGTAAATCAAAGGCGGAGGTAACAAAGCGAGACGAGGATGAGAAAAAAAGGGCTTCAGAGCATGCTTGGTATACTCGAGGTGCAACTAACGAAAAAGCATTGAGTACGATGACCGACGAACTCACCACAGCGTTTCGATAATCCCAGCAAAAAGAAATGAAGTGACTACGATGGAGCTCTGGACGAACAGGGAATCGAACCCTGGACCACTCCCAAACATGCTATTTGTGCTAAGGGAGTATTATACCACTAAACCATTCGCCCTCGGCACTTTTAAAAATGCGGGTCCTTATTTACAAATCTATTGAGTTCTTCAAATCTGTGCGTGGAGGTGTGGTTCCCGTGCTAGAGAACTCAGGGTCTAGAAGTCTCCCGACGAATAGACGAATAGGAGAGAATGGCGGGTTGAGGTGGCGGGGCTTTTAGCGAGCCGTCGTCGTACTCCGATCCCAATTAGGAAAGCCGTTATCAGCCTTCGAGCCGTTATCTGGTTCTGCAAGCCCAGATTTACATCTTTCATAGTTACATAAACAAACGTAGACCTGAGACACAATAATAAGAACAAGAAACTCTTGGAGTACTTCTCTACTCCCTTTCCCACCGCCTCTTTTCGTTCATATGCAAATACCCACTAAATCCCCACATAGCTTGCGACGACATAGTAGAAGTGAAAAGAGACCTGAACAGAATGTGCCTAATCCAGTGTCATTTCACTGCTCCAGCCACTACCGCCATAGCAACACAGTATAAGCCGAAATACACAACCCAGTCCCGTTTGTGGCGTTCGACTTCAGGTAGCAAGCCTGATTGTTCGACCATGATAGTGATGCTGAGCGCGACAAGAAGAACCACGGCCATGCGACCTATAAAGCTAGGTATAATGGAAAAGATCATGATAGGCACAATTACAATACAAGTACCTGACAAAGCAAGCCGTATCAACAGCGCGTCATCTGGCTTGCTAGATGGGCTTTGGTCCAGCCGAGTGGGCGTAGATGGTGAGCTGCCATTATCCTTGAAGAAGCCGTGAAACTGTTGATCATCAGTTGTCTTGGGCATAGGTGTTTGCCCGTCCGCGGCAGTATTAAATTCATCAACTGATTGGTTCTGAGCACCCAACGAGATGAGGTCATTTGACGCATCGAGAAATCGCGTCTCATCGTCGACAATCAGTCTGGTGGTGGTGAGGTACGTTTTGTACATATGAATATCTCGCCACGTTGGGGCTGGTATGTCCTGAACTTTGCAAAATGATGCGAGAACTTGATCTACGAAAGGGTCAGTCCATACGAAGAAAATAAGCATCGAGGAAAAAGAAAAGTCAGAGTAAAAAAGAGATCGTGCATACTGTATTGGCTGAGTTTATAGCCGATGAGACCAAGTATTTCGGTCTTTTGATCCGCCAAGTTGCCACTAATCCAGCGGTCTTGGCGCCGGGATGCGGGTATCACACCTCCTGCGTAGCTTCTCTTAGCCGTGTCCTTGGCTTCCAATGAGATGAGCTGCCGTTCTAGGTCAGCGATCTCGTCTTGCATGTACAACAGCAAACGATGGTTTAATGCGTCGAAACGGCGGTATATCGGCGTGATGGGCTGCCCTCCAGTATCGCCAGACAACTTCGCCGCCAACAGATGGTATCCGCTAGGTGCCATATCGTCCAGGCGGTTGGCAATATCAGTGTAGCCCGGACCGGTGTGAACTTCTGAGCAATTGTCATTGAGTGAGATATTGAGGTTGGAAGATGGTGCGGACGGCGTGTGATGTTCCCATGACGGGTTGACAACTCTTCTGGGAGATATCTCGGAACCATGGTCCTCACGAATGTTTACAGACTCTTCAAATAGCCGCAAAGAAGGCTGTTGAGCAGACCATCCGAGCTGTTGCCTCCTGTCCTCAGTCTGAGGACCAGGAAACACGTTGTTTTGTCCCCCATTTGTAGGTATGCGTTCATGATTTTGCCAGATCGGTCCCTCTGAGACCACTCTACGAGAGGCAGTACTGCTTGCCCGCGACGTAGACACTGGATACTTGGTCGGACCATGCGAGACTAGGTAGTCCATCACACTCGGTCGACGCTTCGATGTGTTTTGCCGGGCAGTTTGTTGAACGGGCGGATCAGAGGGCTCGGGCTGCTGTCGATGTGACTCATCATCTCTGCGCCCCTGCAAACATTTATCTGATTTGAGAGTTTCGATGTTCTTGTATGGTGCGCCTGGGCTGACTGCAGCCTCAATCAGGGGAGGTGTGGTGACACAGAATGATGATGGCGGGGTGTAATTAGGAGGATTATGAGAATCATCATCTTCTTCCCAGTCCTCCACCACAGCTGTAATGGAAGATTTGGAGGACATATGTGGCGAGGAGCGAGGAGATGCAATCTGTGAACAAGGCGATGATGTTCGCATGGCCGCACAGGAGTCCATGCTGTTGTCGACAAAGCCTAAAGGAGATTTCGTCCCGATCTGATTTTCCTGGGTCGAGGGGATTTCCATCTCATTTTCCGGTGACAGAGAGGCTCCTTCGTCTTTTTCCACAGGCTGGACGTTGGGTAAAGTCACCGACTCGTTCATGGCCTTGTCTCCATCGGTTTCCGCTTTCATTTTTGCAATAGGTTTGGATAGAAGATCACTCCTTCCAGGAGTCATGCCTCGAAAATTGGGAAAGGGTATGTAATATGTGAGAAATAGAAGGGAGGGGCTGGTCGGGGAAACAACGATGGCAACAGAAAACTCATCCTCTAGCTCAAATAGCAGTCGGGTAAAGCGCTTCAAAATAGAGCTACAGTGTCAGTAGTTAAACAGTCTCAAGTCAAATAGTGCGATACCAGGCCTTGTGTCTACAGTATGGGGAATCCTGCAGCATGATTTGATGTTGCACAGCGTAGGTTTGCATGCCTCGTTATGGTACGGGGTACATACGCACGAACACAAACGGTCATGATATTAAGCAAATGGAACAGAGCACTAATACCTATTGAGCACTCTGTCTGCATATTATAGGGGCCGCATGCACCAATTACGCGGGCGAAACAACGTTAGCCGAAGGGCACAAAAGTGACGCATATTGATGTGATGACACGTGTTGACGGATCAGAGACGCACCAGCATGCCTATGTACGCAGCAGATGATGCAAAAGCCGCATAAGCCGCCGTCTCGGCACATTTGTGCGGTCGAAGGACATGGCGACATGGCTGGTTGGCTTGCTGTTTGTGAAGAGCCCAAGGCCCTCGTCCAAGATTCGACTCCATCCAAGTCATGGGATCCTTGGGGGCCTTGATTGTCATGGGCATCCAGACCATCTAGACCATCTAGACTAGACCATCCAGACATGCCGAGATGGACGAGGCCGTTCTCAGTCGCAGGATATGGCACAAGTCCGTGATCCCATTCAAATCTACCCAACGATGCCCGATGCCCGACGCACACTAGTTACTGCTTCCTCAAGAAGCTCAGACAATACAATCTCTGTTGCCGGACAAGAACTATAACCTTCCAGCCACCCGTCAAGGTTCGAGAGGGGACCGGGCCCTGCGAGTTTGTTGGCCAAGCTCGCGGCGTCTGCGTCAACGTTGGGGTCAAAGCTCGGGAGGTGGGTTGGTGCGAACAAAGCAATAATCATGAACAATGAATAGCCCAGAAAGAATGACGCAAGGGATGGTCAAATTAACCGACCCTCACGGCTTTTGGCGATGTTAGTGTTAAGGGTCGGATTAAATTGACACCCGCGTGCGCGGGAACCTAGTCGAAGTCGAGTCTGGTAGGGCCAATCCGTCGTCCTACCGTCTGCAGTGCAGCGGCCCCCACAATAGCTCTTCCCGTCTCCCATCCCATCCAATCCCGAGACCGTCCTTAAACCGCAGGTGGTCTGAAAATAGTGCGGCCAGAACGCTCTTGTCACCAGCATCTTTCTTCATTCGCTCGTCAATCCCCATAACCTCTTGATCCGGCGCGGCGTCCATCGAATCGTCGAAGCCGAGAGTCACAAATTTAGAGGTGCATGATATGGCTTGTTTCGCCGACAGCGGACAGTTTAGCCAATGCATCGCATGACGACACACACCTGCTCCCAAATTCCCGAACGAAGAGCCACCTCCAACTTTGGTAGCAGATGACCTGCCTGTGACCGATAGGTTGAACAGTGGCCTTTCAGTCTCGTCTCAGGAAGCAATGAGCCGATCACGAATTGCTGAGGTAGGGAGTTACCTCTTGGAAGGGAGACTCTCCAGGAGAGGTTGCTTGGCAGTTCGTCATGGTTCTAGCCGTAACCAAGTGGCTCTATGGCAGCAGAGACCGCTCCGCGCACTTCATCTTAGTCAAACTGCGACGGCGGCTTTGAAAGCGCGAGATTCGGCAATTCCTCTGCGAAAACAATTGAAGGAGGAGGCGAGACTCGCCAAGAAACATGGCAAACAAAAATCAAAAGGCGACTCTCAGACGGTCAATGGATGGGAGCTGACCGTCGGCATTGAAATTCATGCGCAGCTCAATACAGGCCGCAAGCTTTTTTCTCCAGCTACCACGTCCTTCAATGACGAACCAAACAGCCATGTGGCCGTTTTCGATGTGGCCATGCCCGGCAGTCAACCTCTTTTCCAAAAGGAAACTTTGACACCGGCTCTTCGGGCTGCGCTGGCTCTCAATTGCGAGATCCAGCCTGTGAGCCGCTTTGACAGAAAGCACTACTTCTGGTGGGACCAACCTTCGGGATATCAGATTACGCAGTACTACGAGCCTTTTGCCAAGAACGGGCACATTACATTGCTGGCTCGAGATGGTATTGCCGCCGAAGATGGCGAGGGCGTCACTGTACGCATCAAGCAAGTGCAGCTGGAGCAGGATACGGCAAAAACATTGGCCCAGACCGGGAATCTACAGTGGTTGGACTTCAATCGAGTTGGTGTCCCACTCATTGAAATTATTACCGAACCTGACATGCACCACCCGCGGACTGCTGCCGCCTTTGTGCGAAAAGTTCAGCTCCTCCTCAATGCCGCTAATTCCTGCGTTGCCGGTATGGAAACAGGTGGACTCAGAGCAGATGTGAATGTATCTGTTCGGAAATCAGACGACTCATCGCAGTCGTTGGGCACGAGGACCGAGATAAAAAATCTCAGCACCATTAAGGCCGTTGAAGATGCGATTATTGCTGAAAGAGACCGTCAAATTCGCGAACTAGAAGCTGGTGGCGTGATTGCTGGCGAGACGCGGGGATGGTCGCTGGGTTCCAATGAGACGCGCAGATTGCGAGGCAAAGAAGGCGAAGTTGACTACCGCTACATGCCTGATCCTGATATTGCACCGCTAGTCATAGGAAGTGATCTGGTCGACCACCTCCGAAACTCGTTGGCAGTATTGCCAGATACTGAGATCGACAAGTTAGTACATGAGCATGGATTGACACCAAAAGACGCTCTTTCGCTCATCGTATTGGATGACGGGGCCCGCATTCAGTACTACTACAAGGTGCTGAATAGCCTCCACGATATTTATCTAGCTGAATCTTCGGGAAAACCAGATTCAACCTCGCCCGAACTCAAGACTTATGCCACTCTGACAGCCAATTGGATCCTTCACGAGCTCGGTCATTTGACAACCTACAAGGCCGGTCCTCTAGCCGCAACAGAGTTGACCTTCACCAATGATGGGGAGTGCGCGCAAATTCCGGCCTCCGAGCTATCTCAACTGCTCTACTATCTTAGTCAAAAGCGAATTACAGGAAAAGTCGCAAAAGAGCTTCTATTTTCAATATATTTCGATGAACTCTCTGGTGGCGTCGCCGCGACGATTGAGGCCAATGACCTGTGGTTTCATGAGATATCGGTAGACGAGTATCGCCAGCTAGCCGAGGAAGCGCTGGCTGGCCAAGAAGCCGTCTTGCAAGAGTTTGTGAACTACAAGAAATTCCCGCAGGGGAAGCTGATGTTTCTAGTTGGCAAGATGTTGAGGATGGGACCGGCAGAGCGCATTGATCCTGTGACGGCTCAGGCTGTCATGAGAGAGCGTGTCGAAGGATTACGAGGTGAAGCGCCTGGTTCTATCTAACGATTGTGATTGAATCTGTGATCTGCGTATGCCGATGGCAGAGAGATGAATCGTGTCCTCTGACTACCTGCAGTTGGTTGGTACATATTCACGTTAGTGAGTGAACATAGAGATTTCACCGGCATTTTAGCTCGGGAATGGATTGTACGCACGGGTCGTGACTAGCTTGTCTCGCATAGAACCTCGCAACGACATCTAGTATTTCTCTCATCAACGTTTGAACGCGCAGAAAACGAGTCGTGTACTTTCCAAGCTACAATATGTTCCGAGACACTGGTGCCGGTCAGGCTATGATTGCACTACCAGGGGAAGGAGTTGCCAAAATCTTCGAGCGTGGTTTATTCTCCCACGCAAGGCTCTAAGTTCTGAACCTCTGCCCGGGGGTGGTCAGATTTTTCAAGCTCTCGCCAGGTCCGATGGGCTTTAGATTACTCTGAGCGCCTTTTGTCAAACTCCATCTGGGCTATCCCAGGACCGAAGAATCCCTCTTCGACACTGTATGCTGCTGGGACTTCCGTCAACTTCATCCAGCATCCTAGTTCAATTTAGAGCGTTCACCTGGATGGTGTGCATCAGACTGTCAGAGATTGGAATAACGATGACTGACTTTCACTGGTTTTGGTCTCTGGTTACTGAATGCGACGACGTGTTATCAAATGCGATATCTATGCTATCTCAGGCTTATCAAAAAATTCAGATCAGAGTTTGTTGGTTGTACTGGGTAGATCTTGGCACCGGCACAAACCAAACTGTCACCGTATGTTGAGCGCTGGAAGTCTCCAGCAAGAAGCCTGCTAGTCAGCATGGGCAAGTTGAACTCCTCAAACTAGAGGGGTAAGGAAGCTTCTCTAATGACTTCCGTCTCATTTTCTGTTCCAATTAGGTCCGAAGATACTTGTAATAAATAATGCCGTGGCTACTGTTTCAACTACATGTTGTTATAGGCCGGATTGCTTCACTCCTTTGACATTTTAAAAACATCGCGTTCACCAAAGCTCAGCAAAGATTTCCACTTATAAAACACAACAAAGTCTCGAGAACATGCCAATCGGCCGAGTGTGTACAAAAGAGACCATTCAACTATTTCTTCAGATACTTGCCAAGGTCTAGGCCCTTGAGAGCCGTCTCATAATCGGCTATGATCCCCTTGACGGTATCTAGTATAGTACAGGCCGAGTGCTGTCTTGAATGAAGCACAGTCCCAATCCAACGAGGGTCTCTCACATCTTTGACAGATGTCAAAAGCTCAGAAATACAGTATCCATCTGGATTAGACCTCAGCTGCTTGTGGTGAATATTGCGAATGTGAAGATGCTTCCTGAATGCGCCATGTCGGAGAATGTTGCATTCAAACACTTGACAAGGTGCTTTCTTGCTAAGCTTGGTTTTTATTCTTTGAATTCGGTCTGCGATCTCGTTAATACGGCCAACTCTGCTTGCGTTGATGTCTTCTGTCCTCTCTTCGTCAGTAACTTGAATAGGATGCATTTATCTCCAACTGATGATGATACAGACCAATGATGCCCTTGGGGAATGGCAGATCCATCGATGGAATCGGCCCACGAAAGTTCCACATCAGGTAAGCGCTTATATCATTAAACAATGTGTCCTGTTTGAAAATAGCAGCACAGAACAAGCAGAGGACGACGTCACGGTTGGATGACTTCCACTTTTCTCTCCAGTAACTCGTCCAGACCCCGCCATAGATGGCAATTGGAGATAGGCAACCGTAGTAATCACAGAGTAGGGCCAATTGAGCAATTTGTTCGATTGCTAAGGTAAGTGGAACCTTGTCGCCTTGACAATGAATAATACGCATCAAGCAGAGCATAGCTCCCGGTTTCCAGTCCTCAGCATCGATGAGGTAGACGTCATTTTCCTTGGTCAATGTTTTCATCCACTTAGGACCGAAAAGCTTCGAGAAGTAGGAAGATCCTAATTTCAGTGCTTTTGAGGACACCCGATAGCGAATTGGGGAGGTTGCAGTGACTTTAGTCAAAGCAGTGCTTTCGGAGGCTTTAGTGTCAGAAACAGCTTCTCGTCCTGGTGGCCTCGTCTGGACTTCTTCATTGTTCCGTTCTTCATCAGAACCAGATTTCCGAATCGCGTTTGGGAAATTGTATTCTTCTTTCCACGGTGCGAAAGGTGTGGGAGATGGGGACAGTGTTAGGATAACATCCCCTTCAGAGTCAAGGACGTAGTCGACATTCGGCATGTTGAAAGGCGGCGAGATATTTCCGGTGACCTTCTGGAAAGTGTTCATTAAAGAGGTCACAATGTGAATATAAGAAGGAAAATTTTGAGTCAAATATACAGTGTGCATAGCTTATCGGTTGGCAGAGGAAGCCAATATGGACAGGAAGTGGAAAGGAAGTGCTTTTCACCATGACCGAGAAAGACTCAAGTACCTAGGTACCTAGGTAAACAAATGACGAACGTATCAGCTGGTAACGAAAACAAATCGAGATTGGCAGGAGCCTCCACGGCCTGCTCCTTCACCTATTGGTTCACACGGTTCTTGCATATTCAGAGATGCAGAGAGAAAGATTTACTAATCCAACTCTCTTGTGCCAACTTTTAAATAACCCTTTCCCATGTTATTTGCATGTTAGCTAGTTAATTTTCTCGTTGTTCAGTTAAATTAACGCTGGGCAGTCTATCCTTATCACATCCATGGCCACGGTCTGATGAACCATGTGCGTCCAGGCTCAGGTAGAACATTATGGCTTACTTGCCTTCTTTACCTATATCATCAATATTGTGCGTGCACGGTTCTGAATATGTCTGAGTGCTTTAATTACTGGCCATTGCTTGGAAGATAAGTATTCTCATGATCTATCATGCATTCCCATCTATCCCGTATATTGAGTTTCTATTGGCATCAAGCCCTCCATCGTCCCAGTATCCTAACTTTTCCGATTCACCGCCACTTGTCCCATATTGAAGCTTTTTTTTATAGATAACATGCTGCTTTGTCATCACCAGCCGTATTTAGTAGTAACCCGAACTAGAGCTCCTCTATCGATATCCTGCGTAGCAAGGTCTCATCGTCCTCATCTCACAAGTCATTCTCGGTTCCGGCCGATTATACCACTCATTCCTCTTCGCTATTTGTCTCTGATTCAGAGAATAGATCCACGTCACGCTCATTTTCACTAAGAACTTTGTTATGCTCAACATCGTCCTCCTCGTTCGCAGTCGTGTCATCATCATCTTCATTTTGCGGACCCACTTGATGAAGAGTGTCCGAGTTCGAATTCGGCTCATCGTCGTATTCCTCGATCTCGTTGAAACAAAACAACTCGGCGCCTGGTATATGGATATCGATGGCACCATGATCCCCGTATAACTGCTCATAAGCCTCTCTGTCTATAGCCAGCTCTACTTCTGGCAGGTTCTCATAGTCTTCGTCATCATCAAGAGCCAGGTACACCTCCAAGTCAGCGTTCGCGAACTGTCTGGGTACGCCACCTATTTCGACATCATCAATGATATTAGATCTTCCGTATTCATCGTATATTGGCTGTGATGAGACGGGGTTATTAAGATGAATTTCATCGTCCTCGTCATCAGTGCTCGCGGATTCATCATCTTTCGCGTAGCTGCAATTAATATGTCGAGAACGAAGTGCTCTTTTCGGCAGGAAATCACCAGGAAAAAGCGGCTGCAAAGCGGCATCGTCCACAGTTTCGGCTAGACGATCCAAATTCTTGTCGTAAATCTTGCCAACGTCGTGGTATTTATCTATAGCCATTTTGTCAAGATATCCTTCAACCACGGCTGGAGTTGTGGCTGAGCTTCCCTTCTCGTTTTCAGGATTACCGTTTTCACCAGCGGTTAAGGAAGAAATCGAGGCATCGGAAGCTTGGGTTGAACCTAGAGAAGTGTCCCATTCTGGTAGGAGAGATGGTCCTATAACGATATCGTTGAGTTCGATTCCTTGGCTTTGGGCTTCCCGAAGCCGTAAACTACATTTAAACTGAATATCTTGCTGAAGCAGATGGCCAAAATCCATTGCAAGCTGCATGTCACTCAATCGTTCTTGAATAACATCATGCAGACTCTGTTGCTCTGGGTCCCAACACATATTTGGCCAAGTTGGTAGGCAATCTTCACCAAAGTATACTTCTGTGATGGATACGCCTTGCTGTCTCGCCATATCAAGCCGAAGGTTGCCATTTTCCTGTAAGGTCAGCCTCAGGTCGTCGGGAAGGAGACGGACAGGAATGACACTGGTTAGCCACATCCGAAATTCGTCGACTTTTGCTGAAGTTGTTCCACTGTCGTCGGTAGATGGGTTCGAGGAGGCCTGTAGCAGCTGCCGAGAGGTTTCGCTTGGTCGAGTGCTTAGCGATACGTCGCCTTGTCGAGTGACTGGGGTGGTCGCATGATGCTCCGAATATTGCATATTACCTTGACAAAAGAAGAAAAGAAGTTATATGAGTGGTAAAAAAGGGCGATTTCGACAGAAAATTCGGAAACAACAAAAAGCAGAGACTGGAAGATAAGAAGTTGAAAGAAGGACGAAGCAAATGCAGCAAAAACCTTCATCTCTCGCCATTTCTGAAATAAGTACAGAGATTTGAGTCCATGACAGCAGGTACACTAACCAACAATAGCTGAGGAGAATAGGAATTTGTTTGAGTTGCTCACCTTAACGGATCGGACAAACGATTTGATGAAAGACAAAGTCAATAGTCGAATAATACAACTGAACACCCCACATTTTCGATATCTTCACGATTGGCTCACTTGCACCTCTTTCATTACCATAGAAAACCTGCCTCAAGAAGAAGATGTCAACTTATTTCAAACAGATTCCCTACCCTGCCAGCATATATAGATATTTATAAGGACGATCATTTAGCAAATCAGTGCCTCCCATCCCATCAAGAAAAGCCCACCAACGCCTTGTCGCCAATCTATAATTGAGTCATAGAATGCGTCGTTACGTGTTCCAGTGCAATGCAAATTTTCCATGTAAACACAATCGTACCGAGCCCGTTATTTCTTCACATCGTAAATCCAAACCGGGTCGCCTGTAAGCATGATTTCCTACTGGATCTCCATGTCATTCTCGACGTTCAACTGTTGCTCGACCTCCGCATCCATATCAGGCGCATCTACAACCAATTATGTCAGATTATACGCCATGGAAACCATGAATCGATCATCAAGGAACTTTTCAAGTGACCTTACCTTCCATTTCCGTCCCTCCTTGTGCGTCCATCTTTCTCTTCAGCGCATAGCCCATCTTCTTCTCCAATTTCCTCGCCTTCTTCGCACTAATCTTTGCGCCGGGACCACTCGTGGGCAAGATGCCAGGTCTTGCACCGCGCGCAATGTCCTGCTTGGAGATTTTATTCTTGGCAAACTCGCTGCGCTTTCTGCGGATCTTTTTGGACGCGGCGGCTCGGGCAGCAAGACGGTTCTTGGAAGGGCCGTTTGGATTTTTGACAGAAGGCATTTTGGTCAGAGTTAGACGTCCCTGCTTTATGAATTGTGTATGGGACGTAGTACGCCAGAGAGCTTGAGGAAAAAGAAGGAAAATATCAATGTTGACCTGCTGCCAGTCACTGCCAAAAAAAAAAAAGTCTAGCCCCACTTAGTCCCTCGTCCCTGCAGTTGGTGGCTTGTCAAGGCGATCAACCGGATCGACAGAATATTTGTGGCTTGCATGAGATATTTACAGTTCATTATGAATGAACGAGAGTAACAGGTACGTTAGTCTGTTTATGCAAAATTCCATACTCGACGCTTTCCCTCAACGCTTTAATTACTTCTAGGCGTTCCATAAATGAAATGACGATTCCCGAGTATTGCAGCCCATGACAAAATTCTTCCCAAACCGAGTACGCCTTTGATGATAACCCAATTTACTGGTGTTAAAACGTTTGATAGTGGATGTTATGGCCGTAGTCAAATCTCAATCAACTCGCGTGTGGTTGTTCTTGCCTAGAGTGCTTGGAGTGTCGATGCTAGGTCTGTCCACGCTCCTTCTCAGCATGCCTCGGCTATCCTCGCCTTCGTCATCGCTCATCAGGCCGTCAAGCTCGAATTCTTCGGCGTCTCTTACTTGGCCCTCCTCTACAGCCCGCCCGTTCGCGAGAGCATGTCCATTGGCAAACGATTTCGTATTCAGCGCTGGGTTCGCAAGGCGGTCATAGAGATGAATGACCATGTTCACAAAGAGGAACACAAGGAATGCCAGCGAAAATAAGATGAGGATATAAGAAACCCCATCCATGTCGGATTGGGCGACAAGGTTCATCTGCTCTTCGGTAGCACCCATGAACAAGAAGCCAGCGGCATATAGAAGCTATAAGTTAGATTGTCAGCATTTGGGAAACACAGACTTGCATAAGCTTACTTACGAAAACGGGGATATACTGGAAACTGTTCCAGGAGCGTCCATTATCAGACAGAGACTGCTTGTCCTTGAGAACAAAAGCAATTTCAATCACTCTGGTGAGACCGGCAGCCATCAAAGTCTTGCCGAATGTGGCATGTGTCATGGCACTGACCATCAGCTCCTGGGGGTGTGCGGACATAGCCCAACCAGTAATGAGAAGGACAAAGCCAGGGATAAAGTTACGCTTGGGATTTCCATCACGGTCTTTGCTGAGCCACAGGCCAGCCAGCCCAGCACACCACCAGACAATGCCCATGGTTGTGTGTTGCCAATCATTCTTGACCCAAGCAGTTCCCCAGCGATGCTCCGTGAAAGTGTTCACGCAGCCCCATGCGGCAATTACTGCACTGTCGAAGAACTCCTGTGAGCGCCCAGAGCGTTGCATCCAAACTTGTCCTACCAGCATAATGATCGTCAGAATGACACCGTATGCGATGAACGCTCCGCCCATGATGAAGTGTGCGGCACACTGTCCAACATGCTCTCCTTGACAGAAACCGAGAGCCGTAATACCACCGAAAATCATCTGAGTCCAGGACAGTAGAGGCATCGCCTTCCCAATAATGGAATGACACGGTCGGATTAGATTTCTGATCTTCCCGTTCAAGCCCTTCTCCCAGTGACCTTTCAAGTAGAGTCCTAGTACAACCTGACCAATAAGGAGAATTTGTAATATGTTGGCGAAGATCGAATGGACGTTGTGACTGACAAACTCCCGGCCACCGTGCGCGTGGCCCAAGAAGAATCCGAGGAGAGCGAGTGCGGAACCGAGTGTTTGTGTAGGAACGTGCCATCGTGACTTGGTCATCTACCCGATATCATTAATTCTTTCATGTCCTTGCATGACCTTCCAATCGGTCACAGGGCTTGATACTCACACCAAGGACCATTCCAATAGGGAAGATAACGCCATAAGCAAACATATTGACAAATATGTGTATCCATAGCGTTGTGTCCTGTGGCACAGAGGTTAGTTTCGCCCGAAATGTCGATGTTTTTTTAATCACTCAACGCGCTGGTCCCAATACTGACCAGAGGCTCCAAGGAGACAGTCTGTCCCTCTGGAATTTTGCTGTCTCCATGATGATCGTGTCCGTTTGCCATTCTGCCCGTTGTCGCTATGACGAGGAGAAGAGACGAGTACGTCCCCTTGGCGAGAGAAGTAGGCATAGTGTCGGGGGCTTGCTACGTTTCAAACTGGTATGTTCTGGATGTCGGACCAAGCCCCTAACTGGGTCGTCGCGGGTCTGGTGGCGCGACGTATAGTTTGGGGCGCAAAGGAAAGCGCCTTCAGAAGACTTGGCGAACGGCGGTAACTATGTGCCCAATCGGCGGACAAGACAAACGAATGTCTGTGATTGCTTGATGCAGTGCAAATCGACGCGAGATGGAGGAGAAGAGGAGATGGTCAGATCCAAGTCGCTCTACGGAATACAATGGACCAAACACCACTCACTAATGGCCATGCTCCTGGCCACATTAATAATAAATAACCCGGGCGAAAAGGAGACCAGACACCTCTGTAGTTACGACTGGCATGGGTAGGAACTGCGGAGCCTGTGCTCCTCATTTGAAGGGCGGGGGGCGTCTTGCCCAGCTGCACTAACTAATGCACCAAATTAGCGGCTACAGTCTTCAATCCCCATCCTGAATGCTTACCCCACGCCGACCCGGCAGTTTAATCGCGCGAGTTTTCAATAGCTTGGAGCAACACTAGAAGAAGCTCTTCTGGAAAGCCAGTTGAGCTTGACCTCACATATACGAATATCACCGAACAACTTCTGATAGGCAGTCGTAAAATCGCAAAGCCCCTCAGTTGACCTGATATTCGTCATGTTGAGGGAGACTCTTCGCCATCTTGTCCCGTGAATTTGCCATACAACAAAAGCTTGAAAAGCGCTCGTGTTCCCGGGGAAATAGACTGTGGATGGTTTGTTATCAGATTGCCTTTTGTGTGTCGCTCAAGATGTCTTCATAATTATCACGCTAATTTTCTACCGTTATTGTGCTCTGGTATCTCTTGGTGCTATTCACTCATACCGCGTTGCATGAGATGCTTGACTGAGGTAGTGCAGTGCATCACTAAACATTAGCAAACAGACTTCTGGCGAGGACATAGAGCAGTACAGTATCATGATCTTGTCCGTTCTGACCTCCTGCCTTTACGATGATTGTCAGGCCAATTTGTTCAAACTTGCTGTGCGATGCTGTTTGTCCGACTAGAAACTTTGGAGCCATTAAGATGCCTACGCTGCGTCAAGTCCACGTGGACCTGCAGTCGACTTCAAGATGCTCGTCAAGTATCCTCGAACTCGTTTTCTTTATTTAGACTCGGTTAATTAGTGTAAAAAAAAAATCGCAACTTCAGCCGGTTTCTAAACTATCGAAGCTATTCGGGTGGTGTTCACTGACCACCTTCAACCATCACAAGATGCAAATCCCCTCCACTATAGGCATTACAGGCCGGATATTCGGTTATTATGCAGCAGCGTCCAATCGCCACTTTACCCGAGAGCAGGACATAGATCCCACCGCACGATATGGTATCATGATTGCCTTGGCAATTTCCAGCGGTGCCTTTTTCGTCGCTTGTATTGGACTCACAATTGCGCTTTGCGACTGGCGAATGCGATACCTGCACCTCCGGAAAGAGCTTGATGAAAGAGGCTTCGTGTTGGCGGATAGGAACGCGACGCGCCACGAGACTGTTGCTGAAGAACCTGAAGGACAACAGACTGGTGATAACGGCGAAGCTAGAGCATCCGGAGCTCTCTAGGCTTTTGAAGGAGTTGACAATGTATTTGAAATCCCCAACGAAGCGATTGAGCAACTGGAGTCAGGAAAATGGGCGAATTCGGATGGCCTCAATTCTGTAAATCGCAAGAGCTAAGACGTCGTGCAGTCGTGCCTGCTCAAAATGCAATTCCATTCTCGGCCCTGCTACGCTACCATGTCCGACTTGTACTATTTTGCTCCCTTTGCAAAAAGTCTTTAGCTTCCCGCCACAGCTCTCCTTCCATTTCCCGCTCTACCCTGGTACTTCGACTGTTCAGCCAACCGACATCGAGGCCGCCTACAGTACCCAGACCGTTTGGCTTCAGGGATGCCTTTGTCCCGCCGTTGGGATCCTGCCGGGGTTCGTTGGCCAAATTCACAATGCCCGCTTCTTCGAGCGCCATGATTTGCCGCTTCATTCTGACATCTATGCTGTGCAAAGTAGTGAGAAAAGAGTCTGTTGCTAATTTGAAAGCCTCCTTCTGAGATAGAGGATCCAATGATGGTGCTTCGTTTTCTAGCTTTGTCGAAGTTGACGGTATAGTAAGGGCATTAAGCGAAGTGGCGGTTTGACTCATAAGTTGGGCAATAGATTTATCAATATCATTTAGCTGCTGTATGTTCTCTTTCAAAGTGAATGGTTTGTAGCTTTGTCCGTCTGATTCGGGGACTTCCTGACCCATGATGATATCGTTTGGTGAAGACATGGCTGGGTTAGATTGCGTGCCGTATTGCCAAATAAATAAATCACTAAGGTGCTTGCCAGCGCTCCGAGATTAAAGGAGAGAGCATATAAATCAAGTGCAAGCTTGGAAACAGGGTATCAAGAGTTGGTTCTCGACGTGACCAAAATTTGAGGGTCTAGGCAGCTCGCTTGGGTGGTTTGATATCGGCCATAAAATGTTGAAGAGCTTGCTCATATCGTGAGTGGTGCTTGTTCGCGTTGAGCAGGCACGTGCGGGCACGTGCGGGCAGTAGTTGCATATGCATCTATTCATGCTTACGTACTTAAGAGACCATACGACAAAACTTTAAAAAAAATAAGTAACCAAGTTCACGAATTTGGATCATTTAACACTTATTAGGAAATTTGAAATTGAACATACAAACCGATCCCTCGTTGCATTGTGCAGCTTTGGATGTGAGGCTTCGGCTTCTGCTAACTACCGTGTAAACGTCGGCTAAATTTAGCTTCGCGCCTCCGTTGCTGGGAGTCAACTCACTCGAGTTAGGTTTACTTCATTCATGGATGTTGACCGCGCTGCTTCTACATCTCGACTGCACGCGCAGCGTTGTATTCATCACATTCAATGCTCCCAAACTTGTACTTGGCTCATCTTTTTACTTATTCCTTCATATCTGCAACACGCTGAATTTAAATCGTATTCATTCCGTCTATCGCGAATACCACTTTGCGTCCCAGATCAACAGCCAATCTGGACCTCAACCCACACGGAATAAGTCTAGCAGATCATAAAACACTTTGTCTGCTCTTGAAGCCCGAAAACTATCCCAGTCGTCCAGCATGTCTGGGCAGCCTCCTGCCCCCGTGGTGCCAGCTGCCAACTATGCAGCTCAAACAGTGACTTCTCCGGCTGGACCAGCGCCGGCGGCAGCTGGCAATACTGGAGCAAGCGGCGGTGCCATGTCGAACCAAAACTTGAACCAGATCGTAAGTTCTCAACCTTCATGAGCTCAGGAACTGTTTGGTTTGGCTTGGCTTGGCTTGGCTTGGTTTGCTTTTCTCCTTCATGAAGCTTTCTGCGGTATAACACATTGCATTCGTTCCGACACGCAACATCCGCGCTTCATGCTACCCGTCGCTCTCGAATTCTTCAGTAGTGTTAATTGCGTAATGCTTTCTTCCCTAGCCATCTCTTTGTGCATCTATCCCGTATGCTCCTGGGTAGCGTCAAGCATCATCGCAGTCGTTGGAGGTCGGCTTCATAGGAACCTTGCCACTAATCTCGATTTCACTACCCTTTGGTCTTCGCTGTCAAATCATGACCTTTCAGACACTTGTGCAATTTCCATCTTACCGCAAGCATCTTAATGCTCCAAATGCTGACCCTTTGTCAAAGGTGACCGATTACCTCCTCAAGAGAGGATTCAATCGCACAGAAGAGGTTTTCCGACAAGAATCCAAACATCTGGGTGCAGATGGAAAACCTATTCAGCAATTGGCCAATATTGGACCCAAAAAATACCAAAAAGCGTTTAAGTTACTGAAAGAATGGGTGGAAAATAATTTGGATCTATACAAAGTTTGTTTTCTCCAACTCATCTGAGGTCTGACCACTAATGTGCAGCTAGTTCGAGTTATCGAAGCTCCTCTGGCCGATGTTTGTCTATTCTTTTCTTGAGCTTGCTGGAAACGGATACACAGAAGACTCTAAGTTGTTTCTCGTGGAACTGGGTCATTACTTTCAACGATCTCACGCTGATGATTTGAAAACCTTTTCAATAATTACACTACCACAGCATGTCGCAGAGAATCCAACCGCGAAATTATACAAGGAGAACAAGTACCGCATACCTTTAAATCAACATGCAACTGGCGATCTGTTCAATTTCTTAGAAAGGGAGTCAGAGCAGGGTGGTTCAGTTATTCGGCAACTGCTTGTAACATATTGTCAAATTGACTCGACCGCTCGCGGCCCAATCACTCCTTTTAGTTTTGAGGCTGTCTTCAGAAGATCTAAAAATGTCGATATTGAGGAAGTGGATGCTAAAGAGGGCATCCCTGGGGTGAATATTGGCTTGTCGAACAAAGATATTCTTGACCCTGCTCAACCGCTGAAGCTGGGTCCCTTACCCATGGATCCTGACCTACGTGACGATGTGCGCGCTGAGATTGAGGAAGAAGAAAAACGAAACCCTCCAGCAGATGGCACTGCAAGCATGCTAGAAGACTTCGACCAAAGGATTAAGCGCGAAGAGGATGCTGATGTTCCTAGCAGAGCAGACTTACCCTTGCCTCCCTCCAGACCAAGGGACATTATGCTGGAGATGTCAAAAGTCAGAGAAAACCGTGATCGCTTTAAAATTGACGGCAGAACTAGCGGGGTTGGGACATATGTCAGTGCTTGCATGTTCACCTTTCATAACACCTTCGGAGGGTACGTTAACTTTCTCACGATTTATTAATTCGTTTCTGACTGTATGTCTTAGTGTTTCATGCATGGACTTCTCCGACGACGGTCAAATGGTTGCTGTTGGGACTTGCGAGTCGTATATTCGGGTCTGGTCTCTAAGTGGCCAAGGACTACCAACGATGAATGTCCATGAGAAGGACGCGAAATTCAATAGCCGAAAGCTTATTGGTCACGCTGGGCCAGTCTACGATGTGTCCTTCTCTGACTCTGCCTCAGGTCCTCCACAAAAACTATTTGGCGATGATGGACGACAAAACTCCGCCATTGATGGTCGCCCCAAGCTTCTGCTCTCATGCTCGGCGGACGGTCATATTCGACTGTGGTCATTGGAGTCTTGGGCCTGTCTCTGTCTATATAAATCACATGATGGACCGATATTTCGGTCTCTATGGAGTCCACATGGTCATTACTTCATCAGTGGAGGCTATGACAAGGCATTGCGCGTCTGGATGCAAGACCACGCTTCACCCCAACGTCTCATGGTTGGCCATGATACAGCCATTTCTGCTATTGCCTGGCATCATAACGGCATGTATGTGTTCTCGGCCTCGGATGAAACAGATAAATCGATTCGTATGTGGTCTGTGGTTACTGGAGCTTGCGTGCGGGTCTTCGCTGGTCACACCGATCATATCACCGCTCTGGAATGCGCTCCCAACGGCAAGATCCTGGCCAGCGCTGACCTGGCAGGCAACATCTTTTTCTGGGATCTTTCCAAGGGAACTCTTATCAAGCGGTCACGCGGTCACGGCCGCGGCGGTATCTGGTCTCTTAGTTTCAGCGTGGAGTCGACTGTTTTGGCGTCTGGCGGCCAGGACGGCACCGTCAGATTATGGGACGTTGAAGAGCCGCTAGATCCTCAAAAGGTTGCAGCACAAGCTGGACTGGAAGCTACTGCCGCCTCCACGGCAGCAGATGGTGCAACAGGCACGGCTGCAGCCACAGATGCCTCGCGTGTGAATGCTCTTGCCACGGGCCAGTCAACCACCACTGCGGCACCAGGTGGGGCGCAAAAGAAGAAGAACAAAGAAGTCATGGTCACCCACGATCAAATTAGTGCGTTTCCCACGAAGAAAACGCCGGTGATGCGGGTCAAGTTCACACGAATGAACTTGGTGATGGTTGGTGGATGTTACGACCCCGAGCGATAGGATTGCTTAGGTGTGGACTCACCTACTTTGGTTCAACAGACATGGTGGCTAAGCGAAAGCATGCTTCCTTCGCGGATTCAGCGATCGTCTGCCAGAAGATATGTCAAGCGCGCCGCAAAGAGGAAATCAAGCAAAACGGTAGGGGATGCTGCTTGTAAGGCGTAAGGTTCTAAAGCGGGTTTGCCTGAGGCGTTTTTGGTACGCTGGTGTGAAGCCGAGGACTGTTTAGCAAGAGAATTATGCTGCATTACGTCCTGGCCCTGGTGGAAATTTAGCATTGATATAGATACCTTTGGCGATTTTCTTGAAATCCGCATAATTCACAAAATGAACACGAAATGAAGTTTCCAGCCTCTCTTTTGACGCTGCTCAATATAATTAAGCACGTCTGGAACTCGGAGCTGTCATGAAAGTGGGGCGCACCATGAGTCCATGGCATCTCAGGTGTTGAAGATGTCTGACTGCTCCAGTGTGGCGCGTTACGCAACTGAGCATCGTCGACCTGATGTTGGCTTCTGTACCACTGCCTTGACCTCATTTGTCAGCTTGTCACCCGCATCGACAGCCGCCCATTTTCACCTGCAATCAAACGCCGAGTTTCCCACTCGCGGTCAAACCATAATCGCAATGGATGTCGAGGAGTCGCCGTGGGCTGACGCAAGCCATATCTCTAAACCGACTTCTCAGTCTGACCCCATGAGCTCCCAGCCGTCCGCAGCTCAAGCTGCCTCTCCAGCACCTCGTCTCTCACGAGGCCCACGCCGCCTTGTCGCGCAGCCGACTCGCCTTGAGGCTGTTGAAGATCCTTTAGGTCCATTGAGCGCTTCTGCCGACGATAATGACGGTGCCTCAGATGCCCCGCCAATCCCGCCGCAAAAAGAACAAATGGTACTTCGAACCACTATGCCTCATCAGCAGCAGCCCCGGCGACCGATCAACCCTCACCATGTGGATGATGACGACTTCAAGAGCCCTGGAGGTCCTAGAGCGCCGCCGCCGGTCGATGCCGCTAGGCCGAGCAGCGTCCGAAGTTCCACGCAGCCCAGCGTCAGCGTGGAGGAAGCTGCGAAGCCGAGCTTCCATATCACGGTTGGCGATCCAGTCAAGATAGGGGACTTAACGAGCTCGCATATTGTTTACTCCGTGAGAACGAAGGTAAGGAACTCGACCTCCCATTGTGAGAATGGTTGGCACGCATCGAATGTACTGACTGACAATTTCTTAAAAGACCACGTCTCGAGCATATAAGCAACCAGAGTTCGAGGTCAAACGACGGTACCGAGATTTCCTTTGGTTATACAACATTTTACATGCCAATAATCCTGGATGCATTGTTCCTCCACCCCCAGAGAAGCAAGCAGTTGGACGCTTCGATAGCAATTTCGTCGAAAGTCGACGCGCTGCCTTGGAGAAGATGCTGAACAAGACTGCTTCTCACCCCACCTTGCAACATGACGCCGATCTGAAACTTTTCCTTGAAAGCGAGGCATTCAATGTCGATATCAAGCACAGAGAGCACAAAGAACCTCTGCCTAGTGAAAGTAAGGGTGTTCTCGGATCACTAGGTATCAACGTTGGCCGGGGCGACAAGTTTGTTGAGCAGGACGACTGGTTTCACGACCGAAAGATTTATCTAGATGCTCTAGAGAATCAACTGAAGGGCCTTCTCAAAGCCATGGAAACAATGGTCAGCCAGCGCAAGATGATGGCTGAGGCGGCTGGCGATTTTTCTGCTTCACTTCACGCTCTGTCTACGGTTGAGCTGTCGCCGACTCTGTCTGGCCCCTTAGATGCTTTATCTGATCTGCAACTTACTATCAGAGATGTTTATGACCGACAAGCTCAGCAGGATGTTTTGACATTTGGAATCATTATCGAAGAGTATATCCGGCTCATTGGCTCTATTAAACAGGCTTTTTCGCAGCGCCAAAAGAGTTTCTATGCCTGGCACACTGCTGAATCGGAGCTACAGAAGAAGAAGAATACTCAGGATAAGCTGCTTCGACAGGGAAAGAGTCAGCAAGACCGTCTTAATCAGATGAACGCCGAGGTTGGCGAGGCAGAGAAGAAGGTGCACCAAGCACGATTGCTCTTTGAGGACATGGGTCGCCTCATGAGGACTGAGATTGATCGGTTCGAGAAGGAGAAGGTTGAAGACTTTAAGAGCGGAGTAGAGACGTTCCTTGAGAGTGCTGTTGAGGCACAAAAGGAGGTGGGTTCTGGTCATGTCCTTAACCCATAATCACCTGCAAGTGGACCATTTCAGGCTAACATGCAAATAGCTCATCGAAAAATGGGAGACTTTCCTAATGCAATTAGATGCCGAGGACGACGAGTCCGCTTTTTATCGACCACCGGTATTCCAGCAACAATCGAAGCAACCCGGCGACACGGCCATAGACAGGGCCAGGGCACGAATGGATGAAGATTCCGACTAAGAAAGCTAGTAACGTCTGTGGTAACTACTGTTCTAAAATTAATCCGTGTTACTGTCTCTTGATGAAGCCTTTTGGAGTCGGAAGCGGAGCTGTACTTTGCACGCAACTCCAGAGACGTTTTCACTATTCTTGTCGTATTATACAAGCTGCGTAAGCTCAGCTATTGTACATATTGAGCGTATTGCTTCAAATCAAAATCCAACTTTTTTTTTTTTTCTCAGCACTTCAGTTGTTGCAAGTCCAAATGATAGTCTACCCTTTCTACATCGAATAAATGCGCAGTAGGCTTACCTCGGTTATCATGCTATAGTGGTTCCCACCGTGCCCCTCGAGATTTCTACTTTCTCCTCGTTGCCGCTTTCTTTGGCCCGGAATCCTGCATAGCTTTTGTTTCTTGAACGTAGCCAGTGATTAAGTCCGCAAAGCCATCCACACCAGCGTCTGCTGCCGGGGCACTACCCTCCTCCAATTGTGCTGTAGCATCAAATGCGCGGCCAAATCTCCCACGGAAAGCAGCCAGCTTTCCAGCTTCGTCCAATTCAACGTTTCGTAGGGACTTTTCACTCGGCTGCCAGAGCAGTGTGTTGCGGGTATCTTTTGAGGCTCGATAGATGGGGGCTGGGGATGTGGTGCGCGTGGTATATGTTGAGCCGTCGGATAAAACGACCAGCTGCGTGAACGTATATGGTCGCCGAGGCCTGGGGATGAATGTTGCGTGACGGATTTGGGTGTTGAGCCGGCTTGGTAGTGACGCTCTACTGTGTAGTGCTACGGTTGTTCGGCATGGCGACATCGTCATTGGTAAGGATGTGAGCTTCTCCATTATGTTCCAAATAGTTAGGATTCCAACAAGTCGTCGTGTGAGGGATTATGTGGAGAGATTGCTGTCTGCAGCAGAGGGTGTGAGGTCGGGGAATCCAAGGTTGGTGGTGTTGATCCCTGAACTCTTGGGCCACTGTTCCAGGCGCAAAATTTCCGGGCCGCAGGATCCCACTGACGTAAATATATCACGCTCTTATCGATACCAATTTTCAACCGCATCTCGCGCCGCCTATGAACCATGTGCCATCATTGACAGACAGTGGATTGCAGTTCCGACCCGAATTACCTGCGTATGTTGGCCTCAGCGCCTTAGGGGAGCATTTTCGTCGGTAGCATAATGAGGTTTCGCCACGATGAGGATCAGAAGCAACTACTTGCGAAATGCCCCGTTTTGGCGATCTAGAGGCCATTGGGAGTGCAGACGAAGCGGCTGCGTTCGTAACCAAGCATTGGTTGACGCAAGAAGGGGTTATTTCTTAATGCCGCTGATGAAGGGTGCCTATGACTGCGTCGTGGGAGCCATTGAAATTGGGGAATGGATAACAGGGCGGCGGCCGTTGCCAGGACCTTCATGGCGAGAGAAGACGGTAGATCGACCGTCTCGATCCCCACGCTGTAAGTCTTTCTTCCAGGGCGCCTTTGGCACTGCTTTGCAAGCTGATTTCTGTTCAGCAGCATCATTATCCCGAAACCTCCAAACATCAGCCTCGCCACAACCCTGGAAACTCTCTGCTCCAAAAGCACCTACATCCGATCCTGACGCCGAATCGACACTCCCTGAACAGCTACGTTCTGTCCTCCGACTGCTTACCAACCCCATCGTTGTATGTACGGCAACCCACAACGGCGTCCCGCGCGCCATGACAATGTCATCATTTACTTCGTTGACAATGTCGCCCACTCCACTTGTTTCATTCAACATTGCCACGCCGAGCAGGACGCTAGATGCCATCGAGGCAAGTGCAGAATTCAATATTCATGTCCTGGCGGGAGATGCTAGCGGCGCGGTGATCGCAGATCATTTTACGCGGGGCAACATGGATGGGGTTTTTGATACAATTGAGGGCGCAACGTATTCGATGCATAACAAGGGCTCGGCTCCTTTGATACGTGGTGAAGGAGTGTTGAGGATCCTCCGGTGTAGGTTACTACGGGATGGACATGCTGAAGGGCTTGTGCAGGTGAGGGATCATGTCATTGTGTTGGGAGAGGTTGTGGAGATGATAGCCGTGACGAAGATCAAGGAGTTTGGGTTGGCGTATGCGGATAGGAGGTATAGGCAGGTTGGGGGCGTGATTGAGATTGAGTGAGTTATCGAGGGCCGTCTGCGGTACCTTTGAGATTGGAGCGTAACGCATTTGTTTGTAACATATTAGCATGTATATAAATGACGATGGAAACTGAAAGGGAAATGCCTAGGCTGGCAAGTACAAAGCCTGAAGTGATGTTGTGGTTTTGAAGTGTTCAGATGGTTTGCTGAAATAATCTGTCTCAAGCCATGATATTGTCGCATTTGATTGATTGATTCCTGGTTTGTGCTTTGCAGACGACAATCAATTCGGTTCAGTTAGCTTGTTCATTGTTGTTCTGCATTGGCATCTCGCGGAGGGATCCAAGTGTTCTCAGATACAGTATTCAGTCGAATCATATCATACCAGAATGATCAAATATGTACAAGTTGGAAAGATGATCTATCAACAAAGATAAAAACTTAACCCTAAGCACCCTTTGCTTTATCTGGCGTAATTTCATTATTGATTGTTCTATTTAGCCGAACAGATTATTGCAACGTTTTTTTTTTTGCCCCAGAATAAGGGTTTTTCTCCCCCCTAAAGCATATCAGGAGTACTAGACTAGCCTAGGTTAAGCAAGCGTATTTACATACTAATAATATTCCATTCCATCAACACGTTCATATCTGTAGGGTACGTCGCAATTGATGCGATATAGCGTGCCTGGCCGACCACCTCCGCAGCGGATGGAAAGCCAAATGAGGATGTTAAACCCAAGTTGTCTAAGCCATCTTGGATCTTTAGAGTCTCTGAAGAGAAAAGGCATAGTTTCTAGGTTGGGCATTCCACGTTGTTTGATAAGATAAGCTCTCCATGCACTTTTTTGGTTGAACCTTGAGAGCTAGTGGGTAACGTAGGGCACCCACCTACGGAACCCACCTACATTCGGACCGTAAATTTACCTCCTTCAACACTAGAAGCAGCTATCTTTGAACCGCGTTTTTTCGTGCAATTTAACTACTACCATTATAATTTTATTATTATTAGCTTCGCGATGCCTAACTACACAGAAAACAACATTCAAGATGCAATACTTACTATTACAGAAGGCTTACTAATTGCCTAAGCAGTAAAGCAGTAGTTAATACTAAAGACAACGCTTTAGAACTAATTTAAAGGCCGCTAAACGCGAAATAATGCATTTAAGCAATTGCAGCGACTCTCTTATAAGGAAGAAAAAAGCCTTATTAGCTAGATTTTATCCTAGGCATTATTAAATGTGCCTATAACTTATTTACAGCTCTATAGCATTATGTTACACCTACTAGCTAAAGGCAGCAACTTTTAACCTCTTAGAAAGAACTAGTGTGTCGCGGCGGGGTTACCCCCTTGCGCTCTTATATTAGCTTTGCAAGGGATGCTACATACAGGATTTCTCTATAAGAGTGCGTATCGCCTAAACGTCTAAATAGTTTAAGCAAGAAAGCGTATAAGTAGCTTCTGCTAATTCTTTTTAGGCTTTTGCTCTTTTAATTAATTAATATCTTTTAGTCTGCTTTAATTTACAACACTTAACACTTAAGAGATATTACTTTACTACTAATAATACTTTCCCTAACTCTTTAGTATATTTAGCTCCTTTTATATATATATATCTTCTAAGCTGTAATTAATATTTTATTTCTACCTTTTTTAACTATTTAATCTTCTTACCTACTATTATTTAATAGTATATACTAATAAATATCTTACTCTTTACTAATTCTCTTTAATCTTAATATACACTATATTATTACCTACTTTAGTATAAGCTATATAGTTATTTAGAGGTTTAGTTTTAAGGCAATAAAAATAGAGGCTTTACTAAAGACTTATTCTAATTAAAGTGCATTATATAATTAGAAGGTTTTTTATAGAGATCCTAAAAGAAAGAAAAAAAAGCTACTAAGTATTAAAGATAGAAAAGCACTTTAGCTTAAATATTACTAATATAAAAAAGAAGAAAATTATAGAGATAAAAGCTTTATATTATAAAGGATTATTTAATTAAGAGAGAAAGAAAATTTCTATAGCTTTTTTAAGCTAAAAAGAGCTAAGCCTAGTTAAAGATAATTACTATATTATAAATACTAGCTAGCCTATTTAACCTCTATTTTACCCTTAGTTAAGATAGCTTTAATACAGTAAAAAGGAAGTTTTTAGGTTCTTTAAATATTATAATTATTTAATTATAGAGAAAAATTTCTCTTTTATCCTTATTTTAGTAGTTATCTTTA